>CAAALY010000113.1:0-12697 GCA_900617795.1 Protopolystoma xenopodis
ACATTGCTTTTATATATATATCGTTGCAGTAAAATTATACATGTAACTAATTCTTCTTCATGTATTGTTCAAAATCCGCTACTCTTAAAATCCTCTTACTAATTTGTTACTTACGGAAATCTATGCAATTAATTATGAAATCAGCCAACTTTTCTTTAGCCTTGCTTATTTAGAATTGTATATATTTAAACGTATGAATAGAGTTTTATAAGTGAAATTAAAAGCTATTAAATTAGCTATAAGATACAGATAATAGCCAGTTTTCTTAGAAATTAGGCGTAAATTTATTGGAAGTAAGGATATAAAATGATGATTCTCATGAGGCTTAGATATAAACATTTAAGAAACTAAGTTAATTATGAATTTATATACCATTTATTTTATGCTATAATATAAATACTATTCAGGTTTTTTGGTAATTTTGTGTCAATAACCTAATAATAGATGACACAGTTGCAACTTGCTAGAATCACAATCAAGGCCAATTTCTTATTGTTTGCTTAACTAATAGTGAAAACAAGAGGTAAAAACAAGATTTTAAAAGTCATACAGAATATGTTATAAACTGGTTTTTGAATATTGGATAATCTTTCCGATATATTTAAATTTTTAAACAAACTAAAAAGGGATAAATAATGTAGATGTAATATAAAGCAAATTATAAACCTTGATTGCTGTCAATTTGTAATAAGAAAATTAATTGACATTGCAATCAAATAAATACTGCATAATATAAATGGGCAAATAGAATACGCGTGCACCTACTAAAAAGTTTATATAAAAGGAATTTAATCAACGATAAAATAAATATAACTTGATATATTAATAAATAAAAACAAATATTTAGGATATATTTTAATATTTATATCATATCTAGAAAAATTTATAAATTATACGAAAATATTTAAAGGTTAAGTATGAAAGCTTCTTGATTTATTATAATACTAAAAGAAACCGATCTACAGAATTTCAGTAAGTATAAAAAAAAATCATTGGTCTGCCTAATTTAATTTAAGTTCAGATATAGAAATTTGCGAGAAAATATGAAAGGGCCTTAAAAACTTATAAATTTTTGAATTGTATTAAGATCAGGATGTGACACAATATATTATATATCAAACAGCGATACAAATACACATGAATAAATTGACGTTAGTTTGTTACAATAGAAAACATAAATTTTACTTGTAAAAAAGTTGATCGTTTATAAGTGAATGTTACAAAAGTCAAAAAACAAAACATTATGGAGAAATCAGGCAAAGTGCAGAATATGGTAGAGAAAACAAAATTGAAAAAAAAATGCTTGAATATGAGACATTGTGCTTTATTATGAGAACAGTAAAATAAGAAATAAAATTATTTATTTTATTAAACCTCATAATAGCAGTTAATTTTTCTTGAATCCTTATTATCTTATAAAAATTAGTTAGATAGTAAGCTCACCAGAAATAGCGTCATGAATAATGCGAAATTGCATAATAAAAAGCCTCTTAGCTAGTCTAAGCAGCTGTGCAATTATGAATAATATTTTTAAACTAAAGTATGACTGGAAATAGCGATACTTTTGTTGCTTTGAAAGAATCATTAGAAATCATGACGCTCTTGCTGTAAATCTTAGACACTATTATTTAATCACACTATAAATGCTAATGTAACATAGATGAGCTCAAAATCTAAATACCGTTTGTATAAATTAAAAATTTAGCAAAGATTGCAATGTAAAATTCAATGGGAATCAAAGATTCATTAATTAAAAACAACATCTGAAATTTACCATCCTGTAATACTTGCCAGAGTAGTGTAGGAATAGAGGTCAGATTTTCGTCCAGCGCCAGGATAAAATTTGCTTTGTATGATTTTGTGACCCAGGTGAAGTCGAAATTGCTATGCGTTTACAAATAAAAAAGAGTTTTGGGGACATATAATAGTAAAAAATACATGGCCTCTCGGGGTATTATTGTCTTGTTTTAGGATATTTTGAGGTAATTATTTTAGTTACTTGAAGATTCAATGGATGACCGAGTTCTTAAAAAATAAACATTATCAAATTATTAAGATAAAATAACACTATCCTCTGTAATGCCAGTTTTACGGAAAATTGCAGTCCTAATTATTATTGAGGTCTATACTTATTGACGTGCTTATGTTTTAGACCACTATAAACAAATAATACACTGGTTTAATTTCAAAAGAATCAAGAAATATAAAGAAAATACGAGTGAGCGGAAAATATATAGACTATAGAAATTATAAAAACAGCCACACTCCTAAATAGAAGAAACGAGTGTATGGAAGTAAGGAAAATTTCCTGTGCCTATTAGATAGGATTGTAAGTGAGATTTAAAAAAACGACAACAGCGTTACATGTAAGGGAGTCTTCAATAGCCATAAATTAGGTTTTACTAGCAAGGAATTTGCGCAAAATCACACAATCTATTTAGATGTATTTTGAATGTTAAATAAGGACATTCAATTTTGCTGATTAGTCATTCCATTAATTTAGCTTAAATATATTATCACATTGTTAGCGGGACTTTCGTTTCGTATGAAAGTAAATAAATAAGAGATTTGTTGGTCGATCTCACCAGATTAGGACGGATAAATCTTATAATACTGCTGCCGTTTGGCTTTTATGAGATATTTCTGTTCACGCAGTCCACGAAACTTCCTTCCTTGTTTAACATAAAAACGTCCTGAGGAGTATTCCATTATATGATGGACATCATCAGAGCTTAGTGACATACTTATTAAAGTATACCGTTAATACTAGAGCAAAAACACTATCGGGCTCTATCTTAATTCTTATATAGAATCAATTGAGCTAAAATAAAACTTTATAAATCAATATAAAGTGGTGTGATTATTTATCTTCCATGCTGGTACTGTTAGCTTTGCTCGAGTCTGTGTGTGTGATACCTTCTACATGCATTAACGGTCATAAATCAGAATTTGCATTTGTTTACTGTCAGATTCTGATCCTCAAGACCTAATAGCCCAAAAATAAGCCCTAACCACGTATGCGTTAGTCAGTAAATAAGTATTGTTAAGATACTGAGGTATGAGCTAATAAGCGTATATACATATACACATACGCTTTAGCAAAAGTAACAGAACCAGTATGAAAAATAATTATCCAAACAAAAATATCTCAAACAATCTAGGTTTACAATTTTCTTTCGCTAAATTTAGTCTATATAAGAAGTATGATAGAGCCGAAAAGTGTTGTTAATTTGACAAGAATTACATTAAGCTCTAATGATGTTGATCATATGATGAAAGAAAACTCAGCAGGTTTTTATTCGATACGAAGAAGGATGTCTCGAGGACTGCGTTAAAATGAATATATAATAGAAGACAAACGACTAAGTTATAACTACAGTTATCCATCCTTGTCTGGTTAGATCTACCAACAAATATCTTCTTCATTTACTTTCATACGAAATGTATAACTTCCTAACAATGTTATCTTAAGAGATTCATCGAAACCTAGTTTCTCATCGTATCTCTAGTTTTGAATGTTACAATAAGGTGGTTAAACAGTTTTAAATTAAGATCTATACAAAATAGAGCTTATCATTTTAGTTTATATTTTTAAACACAGAAAGGCAACTATTTATAAAAGTTTGTTAAAAACAATAAAAATTTTTCATAAATTAACGTAATTTGAATAAGAGAAAATATGTGTTAGATAATTGGTTAAAGTAATTATCATACATATAATTAGGCTCCTAGAATGAAAAATATTTATATTATAATGAAGTAGTCTAATTTATTCAGGTTTGCAATATATTTCGCAAATCAATGCATAGGTAGGCTCTATATGCATATATTTAGTATGAGTGCGACATTACGCAATTACTATATAAAATATATAATGTAGGCCCTAAAATACTTTCCGAAGTAGTGTAAGGATAGATGAAGAATAATCGTACGAAGACAGGTTTAAGTTTTCTATGTATTATTTTGTTAAATAAACGAAGTCAAAATTGATATGTGGCCTGAAACAGAAAGAAGATTTGGTGACATACTCTAGTACAATTACATGTTCTCAATCTCTATATGTATCTCTTGATTCGATTTAAATAAGAGCTATATGTCTCATAATTTATTTTAATTAAAATATCATGAATTAAATAAAGATTAATATATATGCGTAATTTTATTTAAATTGAAGTTTTTCTATTTATAGTATGTGGCAATCAACCTATTCGTATGAAAACCTGTTTTGCAATCTTGCCTTAGTAAATCTATTTTAGGCTAACTTTTATTTAGTTATAAATTCTTCCGAATAAAAACGTAATTCGGACTCACCCGAAGCAGAATATGGATGAAACTTTATCTCTTTGACGCATTCGTAACTTGGTGATTCGAATAACAAAACTCATTGATAATGCCGACTACGATTTCGGCAAAACAATTAAGAATGAATCAAGTATACTCCCTGATGCTGGAAATCACCGTGACTACTAAGGCAGAGGACCAGAGTTCACAACATATTGCTCTTCATCTTTTTGATACACAGCTCGTCCGCCGTTTTATGTGGTGATTTCGGGTAGGAATTTTGAAATTTATCAAAATTTACTTTAAAAAGCAAAACGATATTATAAGTTTTAACATTGATTTACTCCGGAAATCTTAGTGTATTTTGTATGAAATCTTGTCTTATCTCTTTTTGCCTTATCAGCACAAAAAGGGTTTATAAAGAGCCTCTTATTAAGATGTTGGCTTAAGCGTAAAGTAGTTCAATTGATTTATATTGGTGGTCATTATTGTTTGGGGAATAGAAATTTGATGACAAAACATTCATTGTATTAAATATATTGCGGTAAGTAAATGATGAATAAGGCCTGGATTCCAACATTCGCGAAATTTTTCATAATTTTGTAGGCAGCAAATATTAATGAAATTGACTTGTTTTACTATGTGATAATAAACCCTCATTATTGTAGTAAATGTGCCATTTATTTGATTGTCAAAGCTTTGAATTTTATAGTGTTAGCCTGCTTCGTGAATAAGAATATTTCTCATTAGCAGCGAAAAACTATACCCTTAAATACTTTAATAATTAGACTGAACTAGGTTTTTTAATTAACTATATTTTAGTATGATCAGCGCATACATAACGGTGTGCACATGCTGACCAAATATATCATTATATTTAAAATCATTGTGTTATAATATGCAGGCAAGATTATTAACATAATCTATATGATAAATAAACTGCAAGTACTTTAAAACTTATCTAGTTGACAATGTGCCAATTTGTTTTCTATATCTTTCATCAATAAATAATTAATTAAAGTCATTAGATCAGGGTTACACAATAATTTTGTATTAAGTTATAATGGTAAAAAGGAATATTAGATTCTCAGATCAGGCATAATGCGAATTTATCTTTCATTTATTTTTACAAGGAAACAAGGAATGGTAACAAACTACATATTAACTTTCATTTTGCCCATAGAATTTGGCTAAAGAAAGTGTTTTCTCTAATTAGGAAATCTAGAAATCTATAAGGTAATATTCTAATCGTTATAAAAGCCGACTAAGTTGAAGGAGTGTTAGTTGTATGTGCTGGCTTTTTTAAATGACACTAAAAATTATATGCTTTTAGTGATCGAATTAAGAGAAAGTCTTAAGTCTAGGCTAAAGGATGACTTCAAGGTATTCTTATGTAATCCGCTCACCCCATACTCCTAATAATTATTGATTTTATCATTTAAAACTTAGCTTTGTAACGATGGTTAGAATGCAAATTAACCCGAATATCGACAACAACTTTATATAACCGTTTCTTCTCAATTTGCTTTGTACTCTGATAAAGAGAACGTCCAAAAAGTGCAAGGACTTATTCTCTTTCATTTGCTTCGTAAATATAATTTTGCTGATATTATTAGTCTAAAGGTGGGAGTTTAGCTAAATTTTCTTTTGATCCATACTTTAAAATAAACTAGTTTGATTTTGGTATTCCCTATGAATTTGTTATATGGTTATTAACAGGATTTCATCGGTTAACTCTGATAACTCGCTAACACCTAGGCCACATAGAAAAGCTAATACACTATTCTTATGTCAAAAGCATTATTATATATAAAGTCTATATGAGAATGTAAATAATTTGAAGTATATATACATTAATAAAGCAGTCAAAACTTTAAATAGAAGGAACAAGCGTAGAAAATTAAATAAAACTAATTCTCCCTATTGGATAGGATGAGATTAAGAGAGATCTAATAAGAAGTACCGTCGAGCAGGCAAAGTAGGCTTGATTAGCCTTAAATTAGGTTGCACTATCATGTTCCAGGCACATTACCACCCTTGCATAAACAGCACGCACAAGTAGTGGGGCGCAATAACCTAAAACCATTGCCGTCAAAAACAAATAAAGATTATTTTTTAATATGAGGCAGCGCCTGTTCAATAATTACTGCATGCAACTCTATTAGGAGCGTTCCAATTAGTCTTTCTACCAATATTACCATTTCGCGAAAACAAGGTCAAACAAACTCTATACAACGAAAGGAGTCTGCCTCCACACAAAATGCCGCAACATCTTGGTCTTCATAACTTAGCTTCTGTAAAGTAAGATAATATTAAAATAAGTATTTTTAACGTTAAGTAACTAAATTTATGAAAAAGCATCATATTACAAAGTAATTAACATTCCAGTATCAAATATATCTGCAATTACTACTTTAATTCCTATATTTAGTTAAAACAACTATATAGCACAATTTGAAGGTCTGATGGATGACAAATATTTTAGGTTTTAGGAGCTATTCAAATATAATACAAAAATATGCCTAATTAAAACTCTTTTTAAATGAATTTAGTTAATTTCATTAAAATAAAGAATAAATATGAATGTGAAAACAGGAATCTGCATGTGTAATTTTGATTTTTTGGACGAAACCAGTTATACGCCTATGATATTTATTGATATTATGACTTTGTTTTAGAAGCTTTTATATAATAAAAATTTATATAATGAAGAAAAATAGAAAAAATAATACATATAAGCAGAAATCCACGAATATCTTATCTATGCTATACACAAGTAATACACACGTAACAATTCTAAAGCAAAATATATGAAGTCACATAATTCAGATTATCGCTATAAAATTATACAAAGTTTGGAAAAATTGTTATGCAATTAAAGTAAATATTTCTAATTGTATTCTAATCAATAAAAATGTAAATACTTATACAAATTATCAAATTGGACGTGATAAATAAAATAGATTAGGAATTAGAGTATATGAACTTGATAAAATCTAAGATCATTATACTTTAAACATACTAGTCTAAATACGATCTTTATTATTTAAGATAATTTCTCAGATTAAATGTGTTTGTAAATTTTTGAGTTTTACATACTTAAATAATAAAATAATGAATAAATACAATGATGATATACAAGATATATGCAATTTAATATGAATGAATATATGTATTATTAGTATTAAGGATAAAATTGCTATATAAAATTAAACTCGTCCTATGCCTCATAAGCTGATTTAAGTAAGGTTATTTGACATTTATCAAAATTTACTTTGTAGTCTGCTAACTATATTATAAATTTTCACATCACCATACTTCGAAAATATTAGCGAATTTTAAAAAGACTCACATTTTATCTTTGTCTATGCCGTTTTAGCACAATAGGATTTATAGAGAGCTTGTCGTTCGATGTTGGCTTCAGCGTAATCTAGATTAATTAATTAATATTGTTAGACATAATTCTTTGGGGTAATATTAATTTGAAAACAAAACATTCGTTGTGATAAATTTATTTTAGTTATTAAATAATGGATGTAACCTGGATTCTTGTATTTGAGAAATTTCGCCTAAGTGTGAAAGCAGCGACTACTAAAGCAATTGAGTTTATATACAATGTAATAATGTTTCTTTGATTTGTTGGTAAAAAATCTGAGTTTTTTATTGTTGCTTTGATTTTCAAATAAGAATATTTCTCATTATCAGCGATAGGATTATATAGAGAAAGAGCTGGAAAAATTATTAACTCTTAGAAAGCAAAGAAGCTTGATTTGACACCAATATGAATTTCTCTATCAAACACAATGCATCTTATTAACATTTAATGCACAACAAACGCATTTAAAGAAATGCACGCGACCTACAACAATATTGAGGTCTCGAACAAAACAGATAATTGTTGTAGGAATAATGCGCCTATTGGCTTATTATTAAATGCATTTAACTTTTTTATTTCTGTAAATATAAAGGTTATTTGCTGCCACTTTACTTTTACCCAGCATGATGGATGAACATTAGATGTCAAAAATATTCATGAGTTACCTTTATAATTGAAAAATGCCAAAATGTAAAATGAAGGCAATATTTAAACTGGTTATTGTTTTATATATGTAAATGTTGAATTTTCGTCAATCCTGATGTGAGGTTCATAAAAAGTCTTTTTAGATGGTGAAATAAACCTGGCCAAGGCTTCATGAACAATTTGCAAAAATCTACAATCACAGTAACAAAACATATCTCCCTTGATATTCCGATAAGTTTAGACTACAGATCACTTACATTTAAATTTTAAACATATAGGAATGTATTAAAGCATAAATAAATAGATTCGATTTTATAATGTTAGTAAAATAGTTGAGTCAGCTTAATTCAAATATTTGTTATAATATTTAGAATATATATGCAAGAATTCAAAAGTCTAAACATTAACTACTCTTAACTTTAATAATGGTAATAATTAAAATAGCAGAAGATAACAAATGCAAGAAATTTTCTGTATCCAATTTTTTAACAATTATCAGCCTTTATAAGGGTAGAAATTCATTTTATTTAATTGGTTAAAGTACTTAATAAAGTAATTATAGAATCAAAATTATCGTATTAAATGATATCTAGTCTTTTGAAATAAAGAACAAGCAACATGCTATATTTTTATTACTAGTTCAATGAAATAATTGATGCTAATTAATTTAAACGCAGAAATATATATGATATATTAAATTGCACCTTCGTTTTTGTAGAAAAAATATATAAGAAGTTGCAAATGAGTGAATTAGCAGTCTGGTATACTCCTTCGTTGTTTACTAATCTTTTTCCGTTTTTGTAGAATATTTTGTATAAAAATCAGTAATTTTATGCATCAGAGAAGAAACCCTGATACATGTAAGTAAAAAAATAAATCTTATACCGATAATATGATTAGTAAGCCAAAATCTCGTATATGTTTTTTCAACGGCAAAATATATGCAGTTCTATAACTTAGAATATTGTGAAATTATTGTTATGTAATTAGTGTAAGCAATCCTTATTGTATTCTAAGAAATGAGCATGATAATCCTTACATAACCATTTAAATTCGATGTAAAAAATAAAAAAGATTATGAATGTAATTGTAACTACTCAATATAAATAAGAGCAAAGACTTCAAATATATTAGCCTAAATAATACGAACTATATTATTTAAAATACTTTCTTAGATTAAATAAGTTTGTCAAATTTTGACCAGGTAATATTAAAATATCTGAATAAATGCAAACATAATATAATAGATATAAGAAATTAAATATGAATGGACATTTATTGTTAGTATTTAGGATAGAATTTTCCGTATATATTTCAAATTAATAAGAAATATATATATATATATCTAACTTTTTGAGGTAAATTTTATGCATTTATGTAACGTATTTTAATGCTTATTAAAATAATAAGCTTGAATGTTTTGTCTACTCTTTATTAACAAATTCTTAGTAAAAACCTGACCAATTATCATCGATGCAAAATTAAATGAATTTTTATTTTGAATTGAATATGGCTTCCAAAAATATTCATGCATGATTATTAAAGGTTTTTGGATTTAACTATATTTTGCTGTGATAAGCACATTCATAACCGTTTGTAAATCCAGACCAATTTTATTATTTTATTGTTTTTACATTATTATTTTAGATTGTATAGTCAAGCTTTTCAAAATTATATATATAACAAACGAATGGCAAATATTTAAATACTTATCCGGTTAATAATGTGTTAATTATTTGTCTATATTTTTTATCTATACAAACTTATGTAAAGTGATTAGAGCAATGTTGCCCAAAAAAATTATAATTGGTTTTAGGCTTTAAAATAACATTAGGGTTGCAGATGAGGCAAAAATGCAAATAAATCTTTAATCTATTTTTACATGTAGCAACAAAAAGATTTAACTGGCTAAAATTAAGAGCTATCATTAATTTTAATGATTATTCTATATAAATATATATATAATGCCGAAATGCATTGTCATAAAAAATTTCCTATAAATGTTAGAATCAGTCAATTTAAGAAGCAGCTATTTGCAAAGTTTTGGTATAAGCCATTTAATCTTTTCTCGGATAAATGTCACTACAATGAGATAAAATGTATTTGAAAATCTTTGCTAACTGCATACACAGGAAAAGGCTCTTAGTATAAGAATATTTTCTTTTTTTTCTAATTTTAAACTTGTCTAATTTAGTCAGACCTGCAATTTATTTTGCAAAAAATAGAGGGGTAGTCTCTGCATAATTCTTTTTATGTAAGTACGCCAGAACCTAGTTACTATATAATATTATAGTCGTTCACAAAGTTGGAATTGCTATGCGACCGTAATCAACACAGAGAATTAGTGGCATATTTTATTATAAATACAAGTCCTTGATTAAAATTAATTACTTATTTTAGAAAATGTAAGCTATAATTTATTTAGTTAAATTATATATAACATTATTCAATTTATTTAATGGATCATTTCTATAAGTTAATATATATTGGAATATAGATTGAATAATAACTGATACAATACTAGCAAACATGCAATAACTGATTTGCTAAATTTTATTTGATAAATTTTAATAAATATTTCTTAATCAAATTTGTATTAAATTTTATATTTTCTATTTATTGATAATGTATTTGCTACTATTACTCTATACAACTATTATAAAAAGTAATTACTTCGATTCTTGAACAATTGCAGTTTTACTTAGAACCATTTTATTAGACTTTGAATATTTTATTCTTATTTTTTGAGAAAATATAAAAATAAATACACAAATTACCTAAATAAACAAATATCTTTTTTTCTATGAATCTAATGAATGCATTGTAAATGTACGATAGATGTTGAAATAAGGAAACCACAGAACCTATGCTTAACGAAAATTAGTGTGTAAAAGCGCTATAGGAGATAATAGCGCCTTTTAATTCGAGAGTTAATATTTTCAGTATATTATTAGAACTTATTAATCTGCATGATGTTCACTACACTAAAATGATCAAATGTTAGACAGCCTTAATGCCTACATGTAACTGTTGTGTAAGTTAAGAATGAGAGAAGGTGCTGCAGGATTTATTTTACAATTTTATTACTAGTACAAATAAAATATTCATTAAGTATTTTATATGAAATAAGGTTAAATTGAAAACAATATAATTTCCAGAATTATTTACGTACTAGCATGGATTCTGAATTAGAACCGTAATATTATATATGATTTGTGTCGAATTAAAGCCACATGAGTTAACTATTAAATGCTTTAGACAACGCATTGCTTTATAATATATTTGTTCGTTTATTAATAGATCACTTTTATTAATATATATTTCAGAAATAGGATCATTTAAGTAGCCTATTTTATAAAGAATTAAAATTATCTATCGATTATAAACCTAAACGGATGAATGATTGTACACCTGTTTTTCATATATATTTAATAAATTATGGGTTTTCTTGTTTAATGCTTTGAGTGATATTTAAATTATTTTATCCAAATACAGTAAAATAGAAATATATTTTTTGGTAGCACTAACCTGTTTTATCTACTTTTTTTTGGTTTTATGTTATAACTAATAAACATAACCTTTTGGAACGTGATCTAAGTTTACCTCTTTTAATAATGTAGCAAAATACACAATAATAGGTTTTTATATAAAAATATTAAATTTGCAAGTTAAATCGCAAAGAATAGATTTTTATTTTTAAGCTTGGTTAAGCCTCTGATTGTCTACTCTTTGTTTATTTTTGTAATCATAATATTTCAGTTAGGAGTAAGTGATTCAACTGATGATTTTTATTTATATGCCTTTGATGCATATTAAATATTGCTACTTTTTTTCCAAATACTTTACTAAAAAAACTTGATCAAATTTTTAACATATAATAAATATTCCTTTTTAACAAAATTTATTAAATAATTTTGTTTCACTTTTTTATCACGTTTATAATATCTACAGGAAGGCTTCGATCAACGCACCTTGTCTAAAGTCCATAGTTTAAATGATTATTTCAAGCTTTAAAACAAGACCAAATTGCGAAAACGAGTTAAAAACTAATTGTACAAAGTGTAATTTATAAATTCTCTAAATTTATTTTGACATCCTTGGTTTGTCTTAACCTTCTTAGCATCGTACTACAACTAGTTAGAGGAAAGTAAGGTCGATCCTTTGCCAATTGTCTAATAAACATTTATGATTTCACAATCAAACATTTACTATTAAAATATCCTATATCTGTTTATCCTTCTTAAATATCATATTTTTGCCCTTTTGCATCTAAATCTAATTTAATACTTAGATTCTTTAGCTACATTCCATAATCAGCCCTGCTATTGTTGATACGCGGTTGCGCTTCTATCCACAAATCTTTTTCAACCCCTCCTATCAATCTTCCTATTGCTC
>CAAALY010000114.1:0-12690 GCA_900617795.1 Protopolystoma xenopodis
GTAGGATGGTTAGCCGAGGTCTACTTCGCACAAATCAACAGACAAAAGGTATCCGGTGCGGCCAATCTACGAATCTCTTCCACCCACCTCAAGCAAAATGAAATGTATGCCAGTATCAATCTTCTAAGGGATTTTTAGAAATACATCTTTTCTTCATTTTTAGAAAGTATGTTTTATCTTTGAAGGAAATGGCATGTGCATGCACGAAGTTCAGCAATGGTATTGGTCTTGTTCCCACCTTCGCCCCCATAGCTACAGCTATCCCTCTTAAACTCGACCATTTTAAGAAACACTCACAGTTCCTAAAATCTGTATTATGTATAAGGGCGAAATCTTGAGTTTTTGGTAAAACTGCAGAAAGTGCCTAGGTGAATTTTGTTAAGTAGCCCATGTAAGATACTCAGAAAGTGCTAATTTTTTTCGTTATGTTGTATAAGCTATTTGTCAAGACGAAATATACCTTTACATGTAAATATTTGAGAGTAATTGTTCCTAATATATTCTCTACTATCTCGTTTAACTAATGCGGGGTGCACAAATACAAAATTTGCTTAATCCCAACTGAAACTCCATCAAGCTTACACGATTACACCAGAGATCTATTTGGAATAAAGATGGCTGTTTGGCAAAATTCCAATCAGCTTCACTTTTATAAAAGTCTATTTCGAGGATAGTGATGTAACCAACCAAATAATTAGATGCCTTTGCGATAGAAGCATTCAATTATAATATTTGGGGTTTCATCCAGCTAGCATCCTTGCTTTAGGGTTTGCTTCGTAAGTTTTTGTGAATAATTGTTACCCATGCTGATATCATTTGTTATGGCGGAATCACTGAATGTTCATAATGGCTTATTCGGTGTCCCCAGTATGTAGGCTGAGTACTTCTAAGCTTAAATAAGCACTCAAACGCGAAGCACCTTTACTTTATCTACTGGTTTGCACACCTCACTAGTACCTTTTCCCACATTACTATAGCAAATGAAGGTTTAACTAACACTCAACCGATTCTCATTTTCTCAGCCAGTAAAGTAACGTTCGACAGTTTTTTATTTTTAAAAACAGGCTAGGAACAAAGTAAAATACATTTTCAACATTTGTTACTAATTGCAATAAAGTAAAAGTATACCAAAAACATTAGAATGTAAAAGTTTAAGTAAATTTAGGAAGGTTATTGTGATTTACTTTGTTTGAAAGGTTTAGATTACACGCGGAATGGAAGTCTTCCTACCTTTGCTACGAGAAAGCATAAGTGGTTATTCCAATCCAGCATGCAATTTAAAATACATAATATTATTTTGCGAAGAGAATTGGCCACAAATACCTACTTATACTTTCCATGTTAACGTGTGACAAGAAGCTTTGATATACTCATACAATACAAAGTAGTTTGAGCAGTCATCTAAGAATATCCCTAAGTCTAACATTCGTGCAGCATTAAGATGGACCATAAGAGCAACAGTAGTCGCCACATATCGGGTAAATAGGCAAATATATATATGTGCACGTATATTTTTGATCACATTAAGTGAGTGTGGCAGTAGAAGATGGGGTCAGAGGGATAGAGAGGGGGAGAGGGGATAGCTTCAGAACTGTGGGATAAACTGTGACAATGAAAAGTCAACAAAGAAAGTAAAGCAACTTAATGGCAATTGGGGGTGATTATGAATTGCGATAAACTAAGCAAACAAAGTGTGCACATATTAGATTTAATACCAAGAAATAATTAATTAATGAGTTTGCCGGTTGTCCGTTTATGTATATACGGGATGAGGGAATAAGAGTAAATTAAGCTAGAAAGCGAGCGACAATGATGTGAACAGGGAGTTTCTGTTAAGCATTTGTGTAAACATAGTGCAAGTGTGGGAAGGGATAATACTTTAATCAGGGAACAGCTTTTTGGCCTACAAAATAAAAGAAGTCTATGGTGGAGGCAAGCAAAGATAATGTCGAGATAGGCTTGACTGCAAACCATGTCAACACGCGCAGGCCGCAATTGAAGAACGAAAGTTGTTAGTTAGCCTATAAAAGAGTAATAATTGCATAAATGAGCTTGGCCGGTACATCACATCAGCTGGAATGTGTCATAAGGGCCAGTGAAGAAGATTGAATGTTCGTCTCACTGATAGGCTGTATGCGAGTGGAAGAAGAGCTCCTTATTTTTCGTTTAAAAGTAGCTTTTAGAGATTGCCAGTAGGTCATACACATGAGATATGTTCATCCTGATTTGCTTAAAGTGATGAAGGACTGGTAGTCGAATTTCCCATCAATGATATGAGTAGACATTGAATTTCGCATAACCTTGCTACTCAAAGCTATTCTCATCCAGGTTGGAGTGGACCACAGTTTCGACTTCCCCCAAGTCTCAGCATCACCCCCAGCTGGACTCGAGCCCATACAGTGTAGCATATAATCCCGACAAGAAAATCTTTTGGGAAGAAGTATCAAAAAAATTCAATTAACATTCTTTTATCACTTTTAACGAAATAAGGTGAATACAACTAATAAAGAAGCTCACAAGGCAAAGCGTGATATTGCAAGATTGATGAGATGGTTGCTCGAATGATATACAAGTTTGGCAAAAGCATCATCACCATAGTTAAGATGCAGAATTCATGGAACTTCTAGACGGATCGAACAACTGCACCTACATTAATAGGAGGTATTAAATTATGTTCATTCTGAAATAAGGCATCTTATTTTCGCCGTCTCAGGGTCCCAACTTCCTTTCATCAGCTCACCTCCATTTTGAGTGGAAATTTGTGTTAAAGAGATTCGAAGTTCGTTTTCACCAGAAGATGAAGGCAGATTCCTCAAGGGTGACGCTGCCCTCTCCTCCGATTCCAGTCAATTTGTGCTGAACCTTAGTCTTTCATTTGGCGCACATCATCAGGACAGGGTATCATTTCTACAGCCAATTTAAGCTAGCAAGCCTAGTAAACTCACCGGCTGCTTATTAATTTCAAGTCCATAAAAGATGGGGCCATTTGGTTAGTTCATAGCATGTATCATCCATGAAGCAGGTTCGCATGCGCGTTCATGTATACAAGTAAAAGAACGAAACCAGCACGGATAGCTTCAAGAAAATATTACAGAGAGTAAACTCAGTCGTCACTTTTAATGATAATATTGCTGATGATTTACTAATTATTGTTAGCATTTTCAGATTAGTGTAGGTGAGACTTATTAGCTTCTATTTAACGGAGTTAGATCTCATCATTAGTATGTTGGTGTTAAAGGTTTAATTATTTAGTTGATTAATTCGTGGAAAATCAAACGTAAAAATAGGATAACATCTACCAATACTCTTCAATCCGTCTTTCTGAATTAATGTGATATAACATATTATCACTAGCAAAGATTTGCAGTAATACTCATAACTTTGATAATGGTGATGAAGGCATAATACTTATTGTTATTATTTCGGGTCCGTTGGGGTTTGATGTATTTACCCATAATTAACAAATCTTTATCTTCCATAGTTAGTTATAAGATCACCAAGTTGATTTATTTGTGATGAAGTAAACGAAAAAATTGGCTGGTACCAACCACTATTCTTCAACCATGCCTCTTTACCTTGATTTAAAAGGTGAGCTACACACTGTCTTGTATCCACCTCTCATTATTGAGATGTGAGAAAACTAAAATCTCATGCCCTTCTGGTAGAGGACGCATTGTTATAAAGTAGAGCAGAGTAGAACTACCTTACTTTCCAATCGAAGAGTACAGAATTGCCATCAGCGTAAGCTATATCGAGCAACAATTTTGGTAACTTTTCTTGTAGACGATATTAGGTGATAGTTAACGCATCAAATCAATGTACTCTTCTCCCTTATGTTTTACATAAAGATGACAGGACTTCGAATATGGCAACTCTTGTGAACAGCTGAAAAACACACATGACATCTGCTAACTCGCTTTGTAATTAAGGATACCCTATAGCCTGAACGAATGCTAGTATGCCGGTCTTAGAAAACTCGGACTGTGCAGACAGGCGATTAAAACTTTATTCTATTTGGCCTTTTATGCAAATATTCCTTAAAAATTAAATCGCGCAGACAAGTAATTCGATAGGGCAGATGGTAAGATGCTACAGCAAAGTGTCTGTGCACGTCGCCTATCATGGATGTACCAAAGAGTTTACTTACAAAGCAGAAGTGAGCCTAGTACCCAGTCGAAAAGTGTCTGCCACATGTATATGCTTAATTTTTTACACCTCGTGGATTCGCCGGTAGACGATGAGCTGCTGTAGATGTGCAGATTCACTCCAAACACCAAATCTGTTTGACATTACACTTGTCTGGCCAAGAGATTCGTCTGGGTGAGTGTGACGGAGTACACTGTGTTGTTCACTGCGCTAGTGGAAAAGGCGTGATGCAGCAATTTTCCTTAGACTTGCCACTTTCTTGTTAACCGTGTGTTACAGGTGCAGACAGTGTGCACTTGATCCCGCTTTATCTACAGCCCTTAGGGCAGAGGTTTGAGAGTCTCGCTATCCCAACAATCAGGTTGGACAACGCCTTAAGAGAGTCAAGAAAAATTAGCTTTGGCTGGAGTCTTGGTGATACTGATTGCGTGACCTTTCCACGTGGTGGGAAGATGTGCGATGAAGAAGCTCCTAGAAGTTGCCCCCCTACAGACTGAACTAAAATCATTTTATGGTACTTTTTGGATATCTTTTCAACTCGGCCGTCCCTCGTCTTGGCTGATGGATCCATGTCGAATCTGGATTTGTCATCTGACCGACAACTTAAAACACGACGACACTGAATATGCTCTCCTAGTAAATATAGAACAGGGAAATTTAGCACATTTACAAGGTAGATAGATAGATATTGAGCTTTTTTGTACTGAACACAAGTTTACGGCTCTTTTTAAGAGGCGATTTGACATGGTTTTCGCAACTTCGTCGTGTTGTCAGGCCGACATCAAAGAACTTACCTTGTCATGTTTCCTCTGCCACGGTGGTCCTGATACCTTGCATCGCCTGACCATGGGCTCGGTACATTCTCAGAGCTATAGGCTATGGTATAACTCTGAAAATTGTCATGACTATGTGGCAGCCGGCTTCGAACAAGGTGCACTTATTGCCCCGACAACACAACCAAGTTGCGAAAACGATGTAAAATCACTTGAGCGAGGCTAAAGACCAGACAATTATGACCTTCATACCTTCGATTAAGCATGCTTCAAGGTCTCGGCTTAACCAAGAATGTGAGGAAAAATTAAGTTTAATAAAAATATTTGGTTTTAGTTTCATTTTGCTGTGCAGAGTTTTCTTGACTTTGTCGTTGCAACATAGTCGGGCTGTCCTGACGAATGTAACGGATACACTCGGCAGGCATTCTCTGGCATTGTTTTCATATGACATGACCTTTCATTTCGAAGCAAAAGTTGGTTGGATGGTATTCGCCAATTGGTTTCACCGGAAACCGAAGCAGAATTGCGGCCGAGTAAAGACTGTTGGATTGTGCGAAGAAGTCTTCGACTCACTGTTATGCGACTCTGATGAACCTGTGCTAAACTTTCGTCTGTATTGTACCAGACATCATCAGAGCATGAATCCGAAAAAAAACACCAAATACAATAGACCAAGAAACCAAGCGTCGACGAAAGCTAAGCACTGCTTCATCAAGACTGCAGGACGTTGAGCCGAGAACTTCTTCGCGCAACGGTCTTCAATCCTCCAAGGCATTTCTCCTTTGGCTTCCGATGAGACCACTTCACAAATTCATTTTAACTAAATCTCGTTCAAAATCAAAAGTAATGTCCCAATAAATCACTAAGGAGTTCTTTGAAACCCAGTCTTTCTTCATATTATTTACATGTCTTTTCCCAACTTTTACTCGATAAACGATGAGCTACAGAGTCGGCTTGATTCGATCTTTAATTTAATTTAATTTTAATGTGCATCACCTGCACATTTGTTCTAACATAATGCTTGCCTAGTCTCCCGACTGGATTGTCGTCTTATATGCGAGGAGTAGCTGAGTTTAGATGGATCTCTTGAGATGAGATAGTTGTGGAGGCTTTAATTTCGTGTAAGAGTATACTATGAAGAGATATGTAGGCGAATTAAACCAAAAGATGAAGGTTGATCCCGTTGTTCTACAGCCGTTTAACTTCGAGTAAAAAAGGACAAAGCTCATATCCGCGAATTATTAAGGAAATTGAGTGTCAAGACAAGATATAAGGAAAAAGTTCCGCTTTTCTGGATTATACCTTTGTATAAAAGTCAAACGGCTGCAGTACCACGGGATTCATCCGTCCTCTTCTGGTGAGATTAGGGAGTTAATTGAAATTAATAAAACATGCAACATCCTGAATAAGAGCAATGAATGTATGAAATTAAGTAAGAACCATCTCTGGCTGCTAAATAGAATTAGAGAGAGAAGGCAAGGAAACATGAAGAGCCACTGAGTAAGAGAAGATTAGACTAAACTGGAGCTTCTTCCATAAATCGAAAGGATACTGCGACCATAACAGAGGCCACAACATCTTAGTCTTCATATTTTCAATTAAGCTGGAGCTTGTTTTTGAACCTAAAATTGTCAACAAAATTTGGGGTTGTTTCATTAACACGCGGATGCGCATCTACGAAGTTGTAACAAGACCCAGGAATAATGAATCATACTCCAGTTTATTTACCTAGAAAAAAGTTGTGACCACATTTGCATCAATTTGACCCTCTTACATGCATGTAGGAGAAGTATACATCAGCCAACCAAATCATGGAATGCCTAATTAAGATCGCAAAGTGATGTATAGGAAGTGATCTTTCGTAAATAATGGTTTCTGGCTCTCCCGATGTCCGTCACAGGACGGACGAAAGCTCAGCACGGAGTCATTGGGGTCGCAAGATGTTGAGCCGAGGTCTTCTTCGCGCAATTCAAAAGACAAAAGTCCAAGGCAACCCTCCTGCGGCATCCGATGAGGCCAATCTACGAATCCCCTCGAGCCGCCTTCTCAAACGAAATGAAAGATATGCCAGTATCAAAGCCTATGTCCACCCTCAGAGCTGGAACTCATTTTTGCAAAAGCTTCAGGTTAACGCTAAGTCAGGATATTCTCCTGAAACGAGGGAGAATGTCTCGTTGACCGTGCCAACCAGAACACCGTATTAGCGTCGTATTACAGACAATAGACTTCAGAGCATCGAGACTCAGCCGTCGTATTCTGATGGTACTAATCTACACATTTCTTCAGTATGCAATTTTATAAGAAATGAAGTCTCTAGAACAATAGATTTGCACTAAAGACTATATCTTTCACGCATGAATAAGTGACCAAAAAACCACTCCAGGCACCAGAATCACTTGCCCACAGGACAAGCATGACTTGTAGCAGGGGAGGAAGAAAAGAGAACAATCATACAAACATTCATATACACATTCACACTTTCACTCTGGCATCATCTGCACACCCGAGTCTAAAGGAGTATTCAACTTAAATTCTGGGCAAGTGGCATTCTGATCTTTATTACATCATTAAGGTCAGCTAAATGTGGTATGTTCTAAGCCCATTCGGGACAGCACTGGCCCACTTGGTTTGTTAGAAAGGGTGCGTTTAGGGATTCAATGCTCGTAGCAATTCAATAGAAAATCAGTCTTCTTTACGGTCCAACTTGATTAAATAATTCTCAGTCGAAATGAACAAGGCGACTATAACTTCGGAAAAAGATGCCGATGTTGTGGTTAGTTACATTCTACGGTTCGAATTTCGCTGGAGTTGTTAATTGGGCTGTGAGGCGAGGTAAGGCTACAATCAGGCATTCACGATGTCTTTAGCTATCACTTGGCCTTTCCAGCCAAAAGGTATTCTCACTCCGGCTTGACTGAACTATAGTTTCAACTTCGTCTAGAGCTTTTCAACCCCCCAACGGTATTTGCATCAGAGTGGGAAACTACAGGTTAAGCTACAAACATTTTCTTGATTATCGTCGCCATTTAGTATCAAAAACTAAATGGAGTATTAATTCCTTTAAACGTTTGCTTTTTATGAAAGATTGATTGCTGCGGGTACGTTAATCGGTCCTTTAATCAAAATTAGTCAACAACAAAGCTAAAACTGGAGGTAAAAGGCTGTCTTAACAACATTATATAACCCAATTTTGTCATAGTAGCACAGCATCCCATGGATGGGCTGGCTACTTCATGCATACCATACATGTTTGCAGAAGGAAGAAGTAGATAATGTTATGGCTGAATGGCCGTTTACTTTACATAAAAAAACTGGAGCTTGGTCCCATGGCATAAGTCTTCAAAAATTAATTTCGTTAATTGTTGTGAAGTCTTTCATTTCGTGTGAAAGTGCATGATAAAGAGATTCGTAGACTGATCTCACCAGAAGACTGACCGGCTTTTTCCTATATGATATATATACCGAAATGGAAAAAAATTCCACATAGATGCATATAGAAAGGTTTGGATAATTCTCTTATATTCGTATATATATATATATATATATATATATATGCGCGTGTGTAGTGACGTCTATACACAACACCTGTAGCCAAACCCTTCGATAACCATCTATATAGACATTTTTTCTCTTATTAGTATATATATATATATATCATATAGGAAAGAACAGGTTATGCTATTTACTTAAGATTCACTCGAGGCTTTTACAAGAATAAGTCCCAGCTTTGACGGTATTTGTCGCATAACGAACGAAGGCTCAGCCTGCTTTCGCCCGAAACTATGGAGAATGTCTCGTGGACAGCGTCAATTCGAACGTCGTATTAACTCCAGACGGCTGCGGTACGACGGGAACCAGCCATCGCCTTCTGATGAAATCGGCCTACTAACCTCTCCATACCTCTTTCATACGAAATGAAAGACTTCACAACAATCATATCTCAAGGGATTAATCAAAACCCTAAGAAATGCGTGCTGTGGCACACCAAGTGAGCTCCAATAGCGCCGAAGGGTTAACTCATCCCATTGTGGGAAATTTAGATAACAATGACTTAGGGTAACTATGGTCCTAAATCAAATATTCATCCAAATTTATTTTAGTTATGTACGTCGCGATGGTGTGGTCTGGAATCGGATCACAGTCTTCAAACATTGTATATGGACAGTTTGACATCGCTTACGCAACTCAATTTTTTTATCTGTGATAATCGTAATGTCTACTTACAGCATCAGAAACAGAATCTTTTCCGATTATGATGTCCTTGAAACGTCTGATGTTGGTCTACTGACAGCAATAACTGAGAAGGTTTCTCCAATTATCACTTAGATGAAAAGAGGAAATAGGTTTCGAAGAATCCCTTACTTGATTCACGAAATTTTACTGTACATTTCTTTGCGTTTTGTCTTTTTAAATTTTGCAAATGATGGTCTTCGGCTTTGACACCACCGTTCACTCTACATAAATAAACTGGAGCTTGGTCCCATGACATGAGTCTTCAAAACTTAATTTCGTTAATTTTTGTGAAGTCTTTTATCTCGTGTAAAAGTGCATGATAAAGAGAATCATAGACTGATCTTACCAGAAGACTGACCGACTCTTTTCTATATGATATATATACCAAAATAGAAAAATATTCCATCTCTTACATGATAGCCGCAAGTTAAGCGTGGATTCATTGGATTGCCAAGGCCGTCTGCAAATAGGTCTGCAGTCAAAACTGCAAGGCCCCCGGGAAGGCCAACTCACAAACACTTTTGCTCCACCTTGTCAAATGAAATAGAATGAACAGCAGTATGAAAATCTATTTTATTTTCTTCCCCAAAGACTTGGCTTCGTTGATAAGGTTACAAACAAAGGAGACAAGCGAAGGCTGTCCCACTCAATTTGGCCTCAAATGTAGTGTATTAAAGGGGCAGTGTTTAATGCCCAAGTTTAGTAATTAGGCCCCTGCGCTCTACCTTCAGGATTCAGCGCAGAGGGGCCAGCATTTGTCAAATCTGTATCCCAGGGACACTACGGGCTCTAACTTTTCTAAACCCTGCTTACCTCTTCTATCCTCCTATGCCTTCATGATGTGCAACTACATAATATGATTATAGGGCGGACGATATCTCCAATTGGGGCCAAAACAGCAAGTCATTCTATACAATTTAGTCATGTTGCACCCAACCAAACTATCCCCTGGCCTGACGTAGGGAATATGAATTTGAGTAAGATGTTCAATTTTATTAAACGGGGGCTTTTATATACGCATAGAAACGGCATATTTGCCGGTACATTTGCATCTCCTAGGTCTGGGCCCTGTTGGGTGTACAGATGGAGCCTGTACGATCCCAAAATGCGGGTAGCTCAGCAACTAGCATAAGCTTATGAGACCATTTTCATAGTCACGCCCTTTTCCCTATTGCAGGATGAAATCAACTCGAAACGTGTAACGCCACTATCATGATTCCACAAACGTTATACCCGATTAGAAGTTGTTTGACCTTGGTTTTGCAACATGGTCATATTGGTAGGAAGACTTAGAGGAACGCACCTAATCCGGAGTTCATTGTCTGCATGATCATTTACAAAGTTGGACCATGGACGTGGTGCATTCGAAAACGTTTCGCCGGCATCGTCAGTGACTATCGCCAGTCTTAGCAACATACAACAAATCGTCAAAGAGACAATCCCGATTCTTAAGAGCAAAACAACTCACTTTTCCGACTGTAAGTATACAATCTGTAGTGACTGATCCAATGGAAAATGGATCGCTTAGGCACATGTGTTCGTTCACTCTCGGTTTCCCATAAGGCTTGCTCTTAAGTACAAGATGGACTAAATGGTGCCTGCCCTTTACTCTAACCACCCTAGGTCGTTCGATGTGATGAAAAATTTTTTCATGAGGAAATTAGAGACCTACGATGCCTTTGAAAGCTTTATTCAACAATAGTAATGGAGGCAACCAGATTTGGCAGTTTTTGAATTTTTTGACACTGTCGGCTTGTCCTCTTTTTTCCGAATGTGCTATGAACAAGTTCGGTTGTACTCCAAACACAACTTCAAACGATTTGGCCAAAATGTGCTATTTTTTAGTTTATTTGCAGTTTTTGAGCTTACTTCCATTTCGAGAGAAAGTGTTGGGTGAAGAGATTCGTAGGTCGACGGCGGATTCCTATTTACCAGCTGTTGATTGGCTTCACTGGAACATTCATGTCGACGCTGGTTCTAAGGTAACCCCCTTCTATTCCAGTGAAAAGGTGCTAAGCTTTAGTCCGTCATATGACGAACATCATTAGAGCAAGGTATCATCGTCACAACCAATTAACCAAATCACTTTATATCTCATCAAAGAGGCCAGATATAGAGTATATATACCGCTTTTTAGGTATCTGTCGGTAAGTTTTGTTGACTCGTTAGTTCGAATTTGGCTGTGACGATGATACCTGGCTCTGATGATGTTGGTCATATGACGGACGAAAGCTTAGCACCTTTTCACCAGAATCGAAGGAGATTACCTCGGAAACACCGTCAACATGAATGTTCCAGTAAAGCCAATCGGCAGCTGATCAAGAGGAATCCGCAGTCGTCTTCTGGTTGAATTGGTCTTTGAATCTCATCACCAAACACTTTCACTCTAAATGGAAGTGAACTTAACAATTATGAACCAAGATAATCCTCGAAACCCAACTTGTATTCGCATATTTGCAGTTCCTTCTTGATGAAAATTTATTTTAAAATTCTTTTCTTCATAAAGGTTTGTTCGCTGAAACTTCGCCAGCAATCCAATTATAGCACCAGTGGGTAGGGTTATGCTTGGCATCATAATACATCCCCTCCAAGATTAAGTGAATTTCGACTGAGTCCTGGTTACACGAGTTCACATAAGATGATACCGGGCTGATAGTTGAAACCTACTTACAATGAATTTAAGTAATGTAGTCAATTGTAATGGCAAAATACAAGTTCGCCTAATAAACAATATCGTAACAAATGAAAAATTCACGTCTGCATTGGCAATAGTGTGAATATGACAATTTAGTGGTAGCATGTACAAATTATACGCCGAATTACCCGATTTCCATTGGGAGTGCTGATAAGACTAAGGCGAGTCGGAATATGCGATCCAGCCCGGATGAGTATACGTTTTGGGAAGGAAAGCTAAATTAAATCTATCTCATATATGAGAAAATTCACTATTAGTCCTTAATCTCTCCACAGTATCCAGGGCGACTATAACTATTGTTCGTGATTTATGAAGAGTCTTAACACCTACTTATAATGAATATAGATTAGGTTTTGTGCAATGCTGCTTACCATGGCTCTTCTCAGTATACTATTTGAAAAATTTACTAGAAGACTGACACAAAATGTCACAGGCCAGGTTATCTGACATCTTTCGATTCCACATCGAAATTTACCAATAAGTCCGTCTCTTTGAGTACCATGTCTTTGATTTTCTGAGAAAATTCATATGAATATTTCACCGTGTTTGGTAACCAGTCACTTAATTTATTGAGTTTCAAACATGTAAACTTTGCCAATTTGTGTGTTGCTCCATACTTTTTGTTGACTATCAGCCTTAGTGGCTCGCCTTCTTTGTGAATCTCCGGTAATCTGTATACTGTTGGTGGTCGTGCATCCTTTCTTATGATGGAATTTCTCGTCCATGCCTCAATTTCCCCATTCCTTTGCATATCTTTCAGCATGGCACTTAAGATTCCATTGATCTTCATAGTTGGGTGCTTGTTTAGTATACGATATGTGGTCCTGTATCGTACAATATGCT
>CAAALY010000115.1:0-12647 GCA_900617795.1 Protopolystoma xenopodis
AATATCTAAGTTCTTCATTTTAAACAAAGTAGTTCCTTCACCACGTAAAATAAATAGTCTAATAGAAATTATATGTATAAATATAAAAATATTTTAACTAGACATACGAAAATCATAATTCGCTTATTATTTGAAATACAATTTTTCAAGATATTTAATTTATATTTATATTATTACTGTAGTACTATTTATCTGGGATTATAAGCCATTTTCCATTATTTTATTTAAATATTTTTTAAATTTTAATAACATATTGCTTGTCTTAATTATTGTTCTACTATACGTGTTAATAATCTTATTATATGTGAGTATTGTGTGCTTTTACAATCTCATTACGGAGACATCATGTTCGACACAAAACTAAATTTTATGATTATGCTGTATTCTAGATATTAATTTAAACATAAATAACGTCTACGTAAACTATTATTTATGCCAGTGTTGTTTATCATGAAAATAAATTAGACTGTAGATTCTCTAAAAATTTGCGCTACTTTCTATCTTTACATTTGGTAAAAGTAGACGATATACCTTAATTATTTTATGGAATCAAGGTGAAAAAGCTCAGCTATTTGATATGGTTTTTCTACATTATAGATGCCAATATATAGGTATTTTATACTTTATTAAAATGTCTGATTAAGCATAGAGGATTAGATAAACTATAACTAATCATATATATATATATATAGATTTAATTAAATTAAATTATTTTATAATGTATAAGTTATAATTGAATGTGTAAGCTAAGACAAATTTCTTTTTACGTAATACTTAGTTGACCATTTAATATAAATATAATTTAAAATTTTATACTTAAATTCGAAACTGGATTCAGATTCAAATTTTATTCAAATGCAATAATATAAACTGTATTAACGAATTATGAATATACTTGCAAATTTTTAACCAAGTTTGTGTTATTTGATAACCACTTATTTATTTATGATAATGGTAAAATGATTAGAACAAAGGTTTTCAAAATTTTCAAAATTTATTTTTATAATATTCTAATTTTTTTGCCTTAATTTGGGCAATTTATAGAATATATATAAGATATCATTTTCCCTATCTAGAGTAAATTTACATATATTCTATGGAAGATTTAGAAAGGTGGAAATGCATATTTTATTGTGTTTATTTAATTATAGGCCAAAATTAAAATTATACAAAAACGATTTGCTTATATGTTTAATAATTTAAAAGATACGAGAAATATCCTTGCTTTGATGAATGCCCTTTCATATTATCACATAATAACCATCTAATATTTAAATTAAAATAATTTATGTCATACCAGGCGCTATTTTGTTAAAAATAAATTTGACATGTATATTTCGAACCTTGTAAAATTATAATAATGACTTGATTTGGTTTTAAATATATTTGCATATATTATTTAAAACAACTTTGATTATCAGACATTTTTTGGTATTTGATAACCACTTATTTATGAATGCTTTTGTTAGAATAATTGAGCGAAAGATTTTGAAAATTTCAAAATATATATTCTAAGACTAATTCATTTTTTTGTCTTTATATAGGCAATTTATTGATCAAATTTATTATATCATTTTTCATATCTAAAGTTAATTTAAGTATATTGTATAATAGATTTAGAAAGGTAAGAATGCATATTTATTTGTATTTCCTTAATCCTTCATCCAAATTGAAATTATATTAAAACCCTTTGCATATATGTTTACTTATTTGAAAATACAAGAAATAACCTTGATTAAATGAATGTCTTATCATCATATCATATAAAATAGCCCTTACCGAGACAACACAACTCCGTATAATATATATAGTTAAGACACTTTGACGTAATTTCGAAAGTATTTGAGTCTTTTTATGAAATAACCTATTTGAATCTATTAGTTTATCGTGATTAATATCTAGCCTTATAAAGAATTGCATCGATAAAGCAGCACAAAATCTTTCTAATTGTTTGGTTAATGACTTAAATCTATTATTTTAAAAGAGTCTAAATGAAGTTATAACCATCAATGATAAGACAAATATAGTCGTCTTATTTTGTAACATAAACATTCTTACTTTTTTCAATATATCAATCTAACATAATTAGTTCTTAATAAACATTTAAACACAATTTATCTGTTCCAACGTATTTTTAAATTTATTACTGTCAAGAGCCTTTCTTTTTTGCCTTATTAGCCGCAGATGTATTACAATTAGCCACATATGAATCTGAGCAAATTATAATTCATGTTCAGTCTTTGCCATTTGTTTACTTATTTCTTACCGTTGTACTTAGCTTCCATTACAGGAATTATTGAGCTAACTTAATCTTTTGCGAATAATTTAGCATTTCCCACCAACATGATATCATCAATAGGATCTTAAGCCATTTATTATTATTATTATTAACTATTATCCTTTTTTAAATTAAGTAAAGATTATCCTATTTATTGCAATCATATACGAGTTGATAGTCCTATTCTATGTAAGTATAGTGTGTTTTTGCGATCCTTATTACGTAACCAACCTATTGGACATAAAACTGACTTTTCTGATTATGTGTATTCTATATATTCCTACAACCTGTAATAACCTCTAAGTAAATTTTATATATGCCAGGCTTTTTTATCTTTTAGATAAAGTGCGCTAATTTTATCTTTACACTTAATAAATGTAGATGATATAACTAAATTAGTTATTGCGAACTAGATTAAATAGCTCTGTTGATGCTATTACAACATTAGACATTTCAATATACAGCAGCATAGAGGATTCGATAAAATCTTAAATAAATATTTATATATATTTATTAATTTATTAAAATTGAATTATTTTATATTGTATACGTTTATAAATGTATCTGTAAGCTAAGACAAATTCCTTTTCGTGCATTACTTAGTTGACCATTATATATAATTAATTATTCAAATTTAAGCTTAAACTGAAAATTGCATGCTTTATAATTAAATTTTATTTAATTGAAATATTCTATACTGTATAAACGAATAATTAGTATACGTGCAATTAGAATTGCCCTTACAGTATTTAATCAAATAACTATTCTTTCTGAATTATGACAATTCTTATTATTCTGCTTAACCGGTTGCATTATTTTAACTGAAAAATCACTACACAATTTATATTCTCCTTATTCTTATACAAATTAACCTATATATATATATTTCTATAAACTTATTATAATCAAACTTTACGCTCTGATTTTCTGTCCACTTCGAATCCTTTGGCATATAGAGTTTCATATATATTTCAGTTTCTTCAGGGGCGTTAGATAAAATTGTTTATTTAAGAATGAATATTACTTACTTTAATTCTAAACTCTATTATTTTATTAGCATTTAAATTTTTATCACTTTCATCGAGAAATTTGAGCATGTAAAAATATAACAATCTTTATGTAATTTTATTTTGCATGGAAGTCAAGTTAAGAATCCACTTTTCTTTACTTCCTAGACCAGTGTCATTAACGTTTAGCCACCTAAATAAAGCCATTATTGGGGCTGTGTAACCTAAAACAGGTTCAAATAATAAGCTTAATATAATATGTCAAAAGATTCTGAGTAAGGTTATAATCATCCAGAGCAGACTTGATTATATGTTTTGTTTTGGAACACAGCTTAACACCCTCTCTTTTTCAATATAACAATTAAGCATAGTTAATTCTTATTCAACTTTCTTCCACCGTTTATCACACTTAACGTATTTAATATGATATTTATTTCAATAGTTTCTCATATCAACTCTTAATCCAAAGGCATAGCATAATCAGGAAACTTACTAGTTTCATTATATTCTATTTAATTTTTACAGATTCTAAGAGGTGTTTGGTTTATTTTGACCGTTGTATCCAGCTTTCTTAACAAGCATTTCTTATAATCTTTGTTGAATGAGGCGACATGTATCACTGACCTTAAATCAAATACTAGAGCAAACAATCCTTTAACAGCCGGATCTTAATAAAAGGTCATATTTCTTTCTAAATGATAGCATAACAAAAGAAAGTATGAGGTTTTCCTACTACACTGTCTTTATTTCCCACTTTATTACTAATTCGTCTATCATTTTTGACAGAAATATTGAATGGAAAATTACGATATGTAAAAAGGATTAAGTCTAACTACATTTGACTATATGGTGTTAGACTAAAAATATATTCCTTATTATAAAGATATTATTTTTGATGAGACCCGAATAATAATTATTTGACGGGAATATATTCCTCAGCCGTTGCAACTCTTTAGTCGAATTTTTGCTATACGCTAGCCTCACAATTTTAGGAATAATTGAATTTAAATTTCAAAACATATTTATATTTATATGGTTTAAGAGAAAAATAAGCAGATAGCCGACATTTTTGGCTTTACTTAAACTAATTTTATTATCTAATCATGGGCACACATATAAAATGTGAAAATTCTTCTCAATAATTTTTATGGTTAACCTAAGGTTACTTTTACGCTGGTAAAGTAAAAGTAGGAAACTGTTGAAACTTTCATTTTTATTAGGGCAGGTCAGAAAATAGTTACCTAGGTATCTAACTAACAATTTTATGGTTAGTATTGCATCTTGCAGGACGTTTTGCTCTAGTTTTTCCATATATTTTTTTTAAAATGTGAGATTTAGGAAAGATTCTATCGTTGTTCTTTATTTTGGTTCTTATAACTTCCAATCGTGGATATGTTATTAGTCGAATAAAGGAAACTTTACTCATCCTAATTTTTCATTTTATCTCTGGAGGCTGTCTTAGAGTTAATATCAAGGCTTAAATAGCTCCCTCCACAAGAACGTTTTTGTACATAGACACAACATAAAAACCTCTTCCTGAATTTGTCTGCTTTCCGAGCAGTTATACAAAATCATACCAATTTTCAACTACATATAGCTTTAGATTGGCAATTTCTTAGTTGTACGCATATAAATGTGAGATTTTATGTATTATACTTTCTTAATTATTTACAATTAATCATATAGAAACATGCTTCTTGTAAACTTTATGATTTCATAAGCCGTAAAAAACCATGCAGCTCTCTGAAGTAGTTAAATTATTTTCCACTACTTTATTTCACCATTGCCTACACATATCTTAATAAAATGCTTATTCATAGTATTAAGTATTTTTGTTAAATTTCTCAATGCGGGCATATACGTGTCATTGTAATTTTTCTAAATAACTTGACTTATCCTTTACTTATACTGCTCAACGATTGTTTTCTTTATTACGAACTGATTATTAGCACAGAGATTTCTCCTAGACCCTAATATGATGACGAGCTTTCTTTAACGGTATTATATAGCTAAAATAAAGGATCACATTAGTTTAATAATTTTTCTTAACAGTTCAGGCAATCTATTAGATAATTAATTGAACATGTATTTTCAGATAATAGTTTACCCCATTAGAAAGTGCATAATTGAATCATTTTTTCAATTTAAGTACTAGACTATCCTTAATAGTTGTACTAGATAAGTTAAATCCCTTATTCTTTTTCACTTTACTAAAACCATGGACGTGTTTTTCTTAGGCTAGTGTTAATTTCAATTATTTGTTGTAGTTTGTAAATGCTTGTATTAAACCTAGTTTTATCAAAATCGCACGATACTTTATCAAGTTTTCTACTGGTGGACGTTTGTAGATTAAAACGTTTACAGATTAAGCAAAATATACCAACAAAATTATGAGATATACACAGTTTAATAAAATCTAATTTTATTTACTTTTAGGCATATGGTTTTCTTAATTATAGTGTTGAGTGAAGAAAATTACAAGTTGACAACCGTTCTTACATTGCAGATACAAAAGAAATTATGTTTTGGATGAAACTCGCAAGATAACATTGTTAGGAGAATTTATTTTGTATAAAATTGCTCAAATAAAAGATTGATATATCAGTGTCACCAGAAAGAAAACTAGTAAATATCGAAGTATTTAGCGGTTTGGCTTTTATACAAAGTTCAGGTTAATGCATAATAGGATTCTTCCATCCTCGTTTTGGTTAACATAAGCTCAGATTTCGTCCGTCAGATCGGTAAGAAGCCTTAATGTTAATGTGTAACTTTCATAGGAATAAGTTCAAACTCTATATTACGTATCATATGATTAGGGAAAGGATAGATAAAATTTAACACACACGATGAACCAGGTTTTTAATCTTACACATTTTTATGATTTTTACAGATATGCTTAATCTTATCTTCCTCACATTTTATTAGTAATTATTCGTACAAGCCCGATGTTTTGTTCTAATTATGTTCACGTTCTTTTTTTGTTTTGAATTAGTGATGACATCTTTTACAGTCTTTCTAAGCTATTTAGATTATACATGATATCTAGCTATCTATTTTATTAAAATCTTTCGCACAAAAAAATCCCAATGGAATTTTTTGGACTAAGGATTCCTTGAATAATAATAGCACTTTAATCTTTTTAAAATAATTGATTTTGTAGACTCTATTAATAGTACCTTTGATAATTTAATTAAAAGTCATATTAAATACAGAGTTGCTTTATTATTAAAGAAATCCTTAGTACAAAAAGGGATTTCATTAAAAGGGATAGCAGGATATCATGAATAACGTTTAAACATTGTGTAAACTGTACAAGATTTCACCATTAATTCAAAAGAGAAAAAGACTGTAAACGTATTAAGAACCAATCATCGTGCTCGTATGAATAATTAATAATAAAAATGTATAAGGATAAGAGTTAGAAAATCTTAAAAAAGATTTGCCATTATATCTGGTAGTTTAAGCCCACATTTAAGATAAATTACTTAATTTATATTGTAGGACAAGGATAGAGTTGTCAAGTTTGAATATAATACCTATCATTAATTATAGTCTCTTTCCATGGGAAATTCTAAAATCCAAAAATGAGAGCCTAGTTTAGTTCTAATTTCAATATATGTATCTTGTGAAGAGTTTCCAAGGTCGATATCGGCAAAGGACAAATGCTGAATTTCCTTAAACAGCTGTCCATTTGCTTTACTAGAACATTCATAGGACGCAGATGAGCATGTTATGTCCTTTGATTTCGGTATAAAGGTGCTATTATTTAGTTCGTTATATAACGAATAGCATCAAACCAATTTATCAATACCACAAACCAATTGAAGAGAACATGTCAAGAAAACTCCTATGCAAATCACTAAACTGCGGTAGATATACTCTTTATCTGACTTTTTTATCATGTATATAAAAGTAAGCTTAAAGTACAGAAAAGTCACTATGATTATAATCAATACAAAAAAGGTCTAGTTGTGTCTCCTCCTTTTTGCAGGCTGCTTACTCTCTCTCTATCCTTTAGTTTTTATTAATTCATTAATCTTTATTTATCTTCTTACTAGAATTCCTTGCATTTAATGTATTTATATTTAGTGTATTTCAATAGCTTCTCTAATTTTACTTTGTTTATTTATTATTAGAAAAACGATAGAGTAAGAACTATTAAGTCTTGTGGTTTGGTTATGATCTTTGCTCAGCCAGCTATAATCTTATATGTTAAATGTGTTTTAAGGCGCTTTTAAGCTCAGACGTGTAGGACGGCAAGTCTCTGCAACATAAAAGTGACTGCATGAATACAGTATGATGTCACAAGCCGATCTAAGAAATAGGATTAATTTCTTTCTATAATTAGACAAAATTGTAGACAGTGACTTAGTTTGCTAAAATAAGTTTTTATTTGCTACTTCCTTACTTGTTACCCTATCTTTTTAAGGAAAATACACGAATGTAAAGACAAATTTAAAAAAGGTATTCTTACCTCACATTACGTAATGAGCTTTCAAAAAGCTATTCGTTATTCATTTAATTTTTTCAAGAAATAATTGTTTAAGCTAAGATAGTTTATTTTTATAATAGTTTCTATCGACCCATGCTCAATATAATCATATATTTAAAAACTATAACCTTGATTCAGTTTATATGATTAAAGAAGAAGTTAAGTAAAATTATAGCAATGGTAGGCTTCCTATATACATCTCTGCTTTGCATCTCACCTACTCTAAGGGCTACCACATCTGAACATAGTTCATTATTGTTTATATGCTCTGACCTGTACGATTCCAAGTCTCTACAACATAAAAGCGACCACATACACATAGTTTGTTGTAACAAACCAATTGAAAAAAATTCTTAATTCCCTACTTCCTTTCTTGTCCAGCCCCTTTTTTAGAGAGAATGCACGAAGGTGAGACAAACCTATGAAAGGTTAGCATTTAAAGAGCTATTCTTTATTAAACAAATTTTATTCGAATTAAGCATTTGTGATAGTTTTTCTTAAGAAATATTAGTCTAAGCTGATACAGTTAATTTTTCTAATAGTTTCTATCAACTAAACCTATGCTCAGAACAATCATAGATTTTAAATCTCTAACCGTGGTTTAATCAATATGATTAGAAATAAAGTTATGTAAAATTATAGCAATAGTTAGCTTCCTATATCCTATGCGGCACTTTTCTCTTATTATTATCAAACAATATTCAAGTAGGTTCTTTCTTCTGTATTTAGAGAAGACTGTAAGTCAAAGGTGTCTTTAAATTCATCTGAAGAAGTTAATTTATTTTCCACTCCTTGACTTCTCTTTTGCTTCCACAAATGTTAAGCGATAGCCTTAAACTTGCTTTAAGACTCTTTCTGCGATTCTCAAATAAATTTTTAGGGATCTAAGTCATTTAAATGACCAATAATTTTTGAGATATATCTTAACCTATTCATGATGACCACGGCACAACTTATATCTAAGCATAAAACACGCTCAATATTTTAAGCAATCACTTCATTTTCTATATCATTCTTAGTCTCTACTTGCAGATCTTTTGTTAAGATGCTAACCTTAATCAGTATTTATATAAAATCAGTTAACTTATTTGACAAGGCAATGCTTAAATTCTTTTCAATTTAAGCTTTATATTAGCATTTATATATAAACTTTATACATTATTGCATTTATTTTAGCTAGAAAATATCGTACTGAGTTTAACTATCTCCCTATCGTTTCAACGTTTCTTTAAGTTAATTTTAATGTCTAAATTAATTTTTTTTATAATGTCTAAATCTATTTATATTATCATTCATATTGCCAGACAGGATTTAATTTTCTACCATTTAAGAAAAGATTATTAGGAAAATAGCAAAGTAAGGAATATTGTAGTCCTTATCTTAGTTCTTATCATATTCACTCATCTGTGTACGACCATCAGCAATCGGAATGCTGGTTGTAACTTGTATGTAAAAATTTGAAATAAGTAATGATTGAATTTTTTTTCGTGTTTTATCGACAAACAGGCGCATTTACATGAAGAAACAAAATACGGATGCTTTAAAGTTGACATTTGACTGAAGTAACCAAATAACTGTATACATAATAAAAGTGGCCAGATATAGAATATATATACCGAATTTTGGAAAGTCCCTGTAAAATTTTGATCTTTTATGTTAAATTTGGTTGCTATGATGATATATTGCTTGGATGATTATCCTCATATGTTTTACAAGAGCTTAGAATCCTCTCATCCGCATTAAAGATGATTACCTGGAAAACAGCGTCAGCATAAATGTTTTTTTAAGGCTAATGAACAGTTAGCTAATAGGAATCCCCGTCTTATTATGGTGGAATCGATCTTCAAAACCTTTTTCCCAAACACTTTTAGTTAAAATGCAAGTATGCACAATAATTTTGATGCATAATGTTACTATAAACGCAACATTTCTCTGCATATATTAAATAGGTCTAATATAAATTCATATCAACATTATTTAACCTATACAAGAACAAAGAAATCTATATCCCGGAAAGTCAGTACTATTATATTAAAAAAAAAGTATTTTATATAATGGAGGTTATAGATTCTGTATTCTTGGTAGACTTTGATATATACCTTTTACTACAAATAGTATACAGGAGAAAGCATCGGATGTTTTGGTTGAGTGTAGAATAAAACAATGAATAAAGCTTACATGATTTAATTATAAACAATGTAAGGACGAGATTATCCATTTATTGAGTGTTTTCCTATGAAGAATATTGCAAATTTCAGAAAATGGCAAACGGTCTTGTGGATAGAATTGTTAATATACATAGGTATAGATATTATAAATAATAAAGAGATTCAGGCATCAACATCACCTCTATGAAGAGTTAAAACAAAAAGGAATTTGTTTAACCGAGTACTATTTTTCTAGTAATAAAAAGGTCATTAATTTATCAAGTATACCAATAGATACGAATGTTACGCTTGTTTCGGAATTGAGTCTCAATTTTATCTTACCAAAGTAGCAAAATTATTCTGTAAAAATACTTGTTGGCTTAAAAAAATTAACAAACAAGCTGCCAGAAGAGGCTAAGAATAGTAGAGATAAAAAGTTTTTTTCTCATTTAAGTGAGTTTAATGTTTTTATATATTTGCATCAAGTTGGTAATTAAAGATAGGGTAAGTTATACCGAAAAATTTATTGCTTATTAACGGACTCAGTTAGTTACAGAATTTTAGTTACGAATCCAACAGACAATCAAAAGACCAGAGTTATGGAATCGTTTACTGTTTTGTAAGCAGAAGAGAAATAAATAAGAGGAAAATGAATTCACCTTTTAAAATTAAAATAAGAGAACCTTAATCTTCCATAATACAATATAACGAAGGTCCTTGATGATTGTTTGTTAATAACTATGCAACTGTGTTGCATAGTATTTCATGTTTTTTATGTAAAAAATTGAGGAAATTGGCTAAGTAATAAAAATATTGCTTAAGGTTTAATATGAATTTGATGCTGTAACAACGTATTCTCACATCTTGTTTCATATCTTTATTAAAGCACTAACAATCATCAAAAATTTACACCCATAAATTATTAGAAAAGCAAATCTAGGCAAAATCTTAATAATGAGTCTTCATAATCTATAAGTGAGCACCTTATACGTTTTCTGCAATGAGAAGAATAATAAGCAGGTGCAAAACCTAACTATTTGATCCTAATTAACTCGTATTTTAGCTTTTTATTTTATTTTACTAATGAAGAAACACTTTATGGAAGTGGTAAAATTGATAGCCAGACTGATAGTTAAATAGATGAAAGATTATTTTTTTATATGACAGCACGTCAATGATAGTTTATGTATTTTCTAATTTAAATTTAGCAAGCATGATTGTATAGTGACAATGCAGATAATTTGATATGACGACCATTGTATAAAGTCATCATGAAAGCTTTACTGAAGTTAATCAACAAATCGTTAAGAGGAATCAACTATCGTTTTAAGCGTCATTAGAAATTCGAATCACTTCATCAAAAACCCACACTTTTAATTAATTCGCGCTTAAGATATAATTAAAAAGACATTCTTCAAAACCGATATTTCTTTGCATACAAACACCATTACTAGAAATTAACTTAATGTCTAGGATAGGTTAAAGATAAAAAAGCACACTTTTCACAGAAGACATATGTGCAATTATAGTGAATGTCAACTAGACGCATAGTTATTATTTTCAAGCCTGGAAATCAGAGCCCAGAAAGTATGCTAGTTTATGTTAGTTTTAAGAGTAGAACAAGGTCTTCTAATAGGAGAAAAAAGTAGTAATATAATAAAAATGCATATTCTACCTAGCAACTAGAAATACCTTTGAGATAATTCGAAACATCATTTAACCATCGATGTCCCTTAGGAGAAATAACAAGAGGTAATAACGGTTCTAAATAAAATATCGAAAAACTTATATTTATGTTTTGAGTCCATGGTCAAGTGCCGTGAATTATCATGAATTATACAACAGAAAATGTTAAACAGGGTGTAGCATTAATAGGACAACGCAGCTTCTAAGACGTCAACAGACTAGTACTTCCTTACGTAAGAAAAGTTATGACTTTGCCAAAAAACTCTACAGTAATATTATAAATTAGGTATATAAGCTAAAGAAAATATAAATATATTTAATGCTATGTATGGATATAACTAAATTGTTCTATAATGTTATAAAATATTATTTCTTACAACATATTTATCATCAAAAAATATCCTAAATATTTCACATAATATAGTTAAATATGTAAAATATATTACAAACCATGAATTTACACGAGGATCTTACTGTTTTTAAACTGTTCATAAATCGCTAAGCGCCAGGGTGTTGATCAATGGCTCCATATAAAGTGTATCAAATATAAATATTAAATAGGCAAGGTGCAAGTATATTGCATGTAAAGAGATGAATCTGAATATACAAAAATTCTAATTGTTAATAGCAAAGAAAACCGTAAAACCAATTTTAAATTAATAACTATAGCATAAATATCTTGATTATTTGAAAGGAAAGAAACACAATTATGAATAATTGATGGAAATAAATTTTAATTTTTAGGGTATGCCTAAAACATTTATGAGTTTAAAAATTATTGATTCAAACTTTGTATTAAATGCTCATTAAAATCACTTACCATTGCCTAAATAAGTTCAATCATTATATTAATATAGTAAATAAACAGAGTGTAAAACATTCTATAACGATACTTTATTATTCTTGATTAAATTTTTCACTCTTATATGCTTATTATAAAAATGAATTTTGAATTAACTAGCAACATTTTTGACAGAAAGATACATTTTGCACTGTCTCAAAGCTTTAGATTAGAATTAATTATCAATTATCCAATC
>CAAALY010000116.1:0-12583 GCA_900617795.1 Protopolystoma xenopodis
CAATATATTTATTTTTCCACATAGAATCATCTTCATTTTATTTAATAAATAATGTGGGAAAGAATATGGACCTTCATAAAAGTATAATATTTAAGGTAATATGCAATAAATTTTGAATTTTATAACTGATTTCATGACAAATACTAGTTGTTAATTTCAATATCCTGGCTAGATTAAAAAAATAATATTTACATTTATATCATCTGTATTATTACGTTATGCCCTGATTCAAACTAAAGAAAAAGTTTTATTATTCACCAATATTCTAATTTTATCATTAGATATGCATTTTATTAGTCATATTTACGTAGTTACAAATTACAAATTCCAAACTTTGCCCTACGGATTTTTGGCAGTGACTTCTGTATTTTATTTTTCGAATTAAGTATTTTTTTCGTGACTACCAGTAAATCAGTAATATGAGATGTATTTACCCAATTTTGTTTAAGGTGATGAAGGACTGGTAGAAGAAGCTCAACTCATATCATTGTGGGAAATTTCTTCTTTCACCCTTTCCTTCATCACCTTAAACGAAATTGGATGAATACATCTCATATTTCCGTATTTCAAACAGCTGCCTTATTCCCAATATAAAGCCCATTTTATAAAAGAATCAAAAATGGCATTTCTTTAATTGTATAAAGCATCCGCTTAATTTCTGGTATCATTTTCTTTCCATTTAAAATGTCTACTGAAAGCATATAAGGTTTTAGTAGTGGAAATATTGCTTTTTTAATCATTTTTATCGAAACCTATTGCACAGCAAGTCTGTTTAGGCAAGGCTGGAAGGTCGAGAGTTTATAGGAACTTACATATTCCTGCCTGGATTCCAAAAGTTGTTATTACAAAATCCACTTTTTAACTTCTATCAAAAGTTATATAGAAACGCAAGCATAATTTATAGATCAAATACCATTTAAGCTTTATTGAAATAATATGCAAATAATACATTAATTATTTTATAACAATCTAATTTTGTGGCGGTGTTTAACAAGCTCGAGCAGTATTCCACTTTAGTGGCTTCCTAGAATTTACGCACATTTGACTTTCCAAGTGCAAAGCATTAATCTTCCAAGAGCATATACAGAGTTTATAAGTTTTAGCTTTCGCTTTTAGGTTATACCTGAACCTGTTTTTGGACCTTTTTTTGTACGTTATTGTGAATTTGTTCGCTTTCTTAAATTACCTACTGATATTGCATTGCCTATTGAATTTGGTACTTGGCCAGATATTTTGGTTTTCTCTAGTAGCAAGAATTTATAACACAATTTAGAAAAAACGAAAATACTATAAAGCATGATAGTAAGAGTTTTTAATATTAAAGCAGAGTTAAATAGATTGCATCCCTTACAATAAGAACAACTCTTACTTTTGTTTTGTATGAAATAACCTTTTATTAAAACTTTTACACATGCATGCATCATGAAATATAAGAGTATAATTGTAAATCGGACAAAATTAAATTAAACCTTTCATTTCATTTATGTTTGAGATAATTCGGAGTTATTACTCTCTCACCATTTCCATGATCCAATTCCTACTAGTAACTAGCAACAGTATCATTTGAATTATACTTTAGTCAAATTGCATATAAATAATCATTATATTGAAAAAGGATAAAAATCGGAAGTTAATTAAATGCTTCTTAAAAACATTGCTTACAATATATGTCCCCTTGAAGATAAACTATCTAGACTACAATTATAAGCGAATACTTAATTGATTGCTGCTTATCATTGGAAAAAAGTGCAAACTAATGGACAAAGATACATTACTATAAAAGCACAATAATTATTATTATTACTATCATCTTTAATTTATTCGATTCATACATATCCACACATTAATTTAGTTACATTTCTTTAGTTTAAGTTCTCTTGCAAGTACAAAAATTAGACCTCAGTTTGGTTCAGCAAAATATTTTATTATAAATGTGGTTCAGCCTCATTTTCTCAATCCGGTGCTGTTGTCAGGACGATTTAGCTTGGGGCACCTTGTTCTCTGCCATATCACTTATGATAGTTTCCGTCGCTGGACCATGGGCTTGGTACATTTCCAGATGCTTCGTCGACATCCTAATCTACATCATCCGTGAGTCTTGCTATTCCTGACACCAATAAACAACTGGTCAAAGAGACAAGTGAAGTCAATCCCTTGACCAAATCTCTGCCGAAAAGTCGTGTTATCACCTCCTCTGTCATGGTACATCTACTTGACTCGATTCTCCTGTCTTATTCACTCGCTATACCAATTCCAAACTTGTCTATATTGGACTACTCCAGAGATGTGCCTTTTGGCTCAATGAGGCAGTATCACACCTCTTGTTGGGTTGACTCCTCTTCTCGATTTTCCAGAATGGCTGATCCTAATTTGACCTACTACCCCTCATAGTGCCGAAGATTCATAGCTTAATTTACCTGCTGACTCATATTACATGGTTCCAATCCCAGTATACGTTTTTCCAAGGCGTCGATTCTCATGGTATGCCCCAAACCTTTGGTAGCATGTATACGCACAGATAGTCTAGGCTCTGCTTCCCAATCTTATAGATTATAGACATTGTCTCCATGGTCCATTTTTGTGATTTAATCAGAGTAACTTAAGCAAATGATTAACGTCTCTCTCTGAACTCCTGCTGCATCAGCCTGCATCACTTCTAGTCAAAATGGCTCCGATATACAAGCTATAATGACGCATTCTTATGACATTTATGACTATACGTCTCCCTATTCCCTTGTGCACCAAGCCCCTAAATAATTTGTTTGCTTGAGCTAAACATATCGATTGAAAATGCTTTATCTTGATTTCCGAGATTTTCTCACTCGCTTTTTCCTTGCACTACGTTTTCCTCTGAATAATGATAGTTTGTTGATCTGGGTGCCTCTTTTTAAAGAGTTTTCGTAAGCAATCGGTAGAGTTATCGCTAACTGTACGTTTTTCTAATCTTCTGACACTACATTTTTATTAGCGTGGATGCCGATGGCCTCCTTCATTTTCTTTTTCCTCGCGTTTTCAACATATGACGCCATTCTTACTTTCTATCATTATTTTTATATTTCATAAATTAGAATTTAACGTCGCATATCTCACCATTAGGCATTATATGGAGAAATTATAAGGAACGGGTGCCTGAACAACTATCATTCACTCGGCCTACCTTGAATTAACTACCCCAATCTTAGCCTAATTCAGAAGCTCGATCTGCAATGTAAAAAATTGATAATAATATAGGGGATACTTTGAACTACGGAAGCAAAGAATGAATATTAAATTCTGTGTCTATGAACTATTTGAAATGAGCAAACGAAACTTATTTCATTTTAACTTTGTAAATTTGTTGGTATCTACACTATAACGTGCCTACTAAGCGAACATAAGCTGTGTCCAATACGTTGAATGCCGATATACAGATTAAGCAATAACCAACCTTATTTTCTTCATTTATTCGTCTATAAAACAATGGAGGCAGTTTCCTAGCCCAATTTTTATGAATAAAGCAATAACCCATAAATTAGATAAGGGAATGAAGAATCTTCCCAAAATGATATGAGTAGGCGTCCCTAATCCACTGAATTTTATTTGGCTCTATTTCCAAAGCGATATACTCATTCAGGATGAACAGCAGCTTCGACTTCAAATGGGTCACATCAACCCAGATAGTGCCGTGTTCGGTGTGTAAGTACTACTCTATATTAGAAAGAATATCGATGGATCAAGGATAGACGAGAATTTCAAGAAAAGAAAGGCGAGGCTTAGTCCTATCATGATAGAAAAATTAAGCTATACGTCTTCATCACCTTATGCTACATATGGTGGCTAGAGCTTTTTTTTCATAATTAATTTATAGACTAAAAAACTAATTCCTACCAATAGAAACGACGAACTAAGTTATAATTGCAAAATATACGTTTACCTCATCTTCAGTCCCACTATCAAAGTGATATAGGAAAGGCCAAGGCTTCCTTTAAATTCACCTCTGCTCTCTGACTTATAATAATACCTGGAAATATAGCTTATTGTTAATATACTAAAACTAAGACGAGGTCGAAACTGTCGGCCACCTTGTAGGATACTATAATTTAGGAAGCGAGTCCAAGGGGAATTATTTGGAATCGTAAAGTTTACTCATAATATTAGGGTAAAATTCAATTTACGGTCTTTTATCACCATATGATACGTACAGTTACTAGAACTCTAAATCAAGAACTGTAATTCTCAAAGACCCCTTTTAGCCAAATTTTGATTTAAGAGTTTCTATGTTATGAATATATGCGTGAAACAGACTTATCTAAACTCAGATCCATCAGGGTAAAAAAAGTACGGAACCATTTACAAATGGGCCCAAGTCAATAACCACATAACTCTAGAGTAATTGTCGCTCGCTTTCATGTGAGTCAATATTTCGAAGGCTTACAGTCTAGCACCTCAGAAAATTTGAAGTTTAACTTTATGCGACTAACTTAAGGGATTTTTATAAATAATTTTTCAACTAGGGGTCCACAAACTGACAAGGATGCATTTCACAATAAGATTTTGTGTCTTTTTCAATCTAATTATGGTAAAGATAAAGAATGCCAGATGAAGTTGCATGAGTCCATTATTACAATTTTCATTTTTTTTAGGTTGAGCTAGTTGCTACAGCAAAAGCTGTGGAATAGATGTAGACTAGTTCACAATAAATTTCACTCTAGTATGTCATTTTTTATCAAATCTCTATACTAGGTCGTGAATTGCGGGCTAGGGCATATATGAGATATTATAGTGGTCTCAAAAGCCTACTTATCTACTAAAAATAAGTAACGTAGTCAGTTGCTATAGTAGATACAACTGTACTTTAATGATACTTCCACTACAGAATGTGATATGGAAAAAGGCTAGGCCTTCCTTATGATTTACATCTGCCTTGACACAAGGGCACCCATGGCATTAAGACTGGACGAGAATAACTTTTGGAAAAGTAAAGCTATGGGAAATTCAATGTAAAAGTCGGCTCTACTCATATGATTGTGGGAAAACTCAACTATCACTCCTTTATCACCTTAAATGAAATAGGGTGAATAAATCATATGTGTAAGGAGATTGTTTTAAATACGTTTTAATGAGCAAGTTTACATGTGAATTGATGTTCCTTCCTTAAAGAAAAGTTGGTTTGAAGAAATTCACGAAATGATCTCACCGGAAATTGAAGGAAGATTGCCTCGGAAGAAGTCTTCGGCTATACCTCCCACTACCCCGATGAACATGTGATGAGCTTACGTCTGTAATATGACAGCCATCACCTGAACACAAATCCATACTTTACAAAATAGGGGAAAAATTTGCTAAATCATGGGAACAGGTGGCTATCTTCAGCAAGGGCCATTTCATATGCACCTATGCGATCATAGGGAGGCATCATATGATTTTGTTGGCGACCTTAAACTTTACACGCTTGCAGATGAGGGAAATTAATTAACGATCAGGAAGTGGATATGATGGCAGCTGTTTCCTTGCCTAAATGAACTAGTGCACGATCCTCTAATTTTGACTCAAGTTTTGATATGTGACATTGTCTAGTGCTTGTGTGTAATGTTCATGTCATGAAAGGTATGTTAGTCCTAGCAAGACTCGAGGTAAATCCAGCTTTTTTTATTGCTCAGTGGCTCTACTCGCTCTCCCTCTCTCAACCTCTTTTTAAGTCTATTCAACTGCCATCAAGACTTCCTACTCTATTTCATACAACCGTTCGTCTTATTTAGGATGTGGGCTATTTTGTTAATTTCTAGAGATAGCCTAATCTTACGCACTGATGTGAAGTCCCCGCAACCAGAAAAACGTTGTGTTGTGGACCAATCTATTGAGTGTCCTATTTTATCCATGTGCCCAGCAGCTCCGCTTTTTGGACTAATAGACCATTACAAGAGGCTTCTGTTTCGATAATCTTCTCTAAATAAGCTAGCAGGTCTCCCATATATAGGAATTAGCACATGATCCCAAAACATTATAACAGTATTGTCTAGAAACATGGCCCAAAAATTCTCTAAGAGAAGGCACGACTGAAAAAGGTTGCTTTTTCTTGAGATATCGGTCTGATGTAAACTAAATTTTTCGCAAAATAATAGGAGAGCAAAATCATGAACTAAGTGGAATGGTCTATCTATCTACTCTGTCCTAAACAACAATATCTCATCATCCTGCTACTCAGTAATTTAAACTGATTATCTATTAATACTAATAGGCACTTACATTCAAGCAATATATACCTCAATCTACCGATTCCTTAGTAACTTTGATTTACGTCTGTTGGGCGTAGACTTCTTAAAATTATTGATTTTATAACTCTATATGTACCGTTGGAGAAGACATTTATAAGCAAACTCGTATTTTGGAATTTTCTAAGCACTTCTTTATCCAACTTCTTACCTCCTTTGCTCACGTATACATCCAAAAAAGCAATTTATTCTCCTTTTATAACTACATGGTAAACTTATTATTGACATCTGTTCTATTTATTAGCTCAACAAATTCATCCAAACTATCGTTGCCATGTTGACGAACAGCAAAGTAATCGTTCATATACCGAACTAATAACTGGGAATTAGGAGGCACAAACTTCTAATTGATCCATGTAGCTATTAGCTAAACGAGGGACTAAATTAGATCTAATTGTTAAGCCGAATGTTTGCTCAAACAAATTAACATTGAAGGTAAAATGTATTATTTATGGCTAAATTTAATAATCTAATGCTTGAATCTTTGCCTAACCTTTTACTTATTATGATCCCATGATATTAATCCAGGCTTGACTCTAAAGTTAGCATTGTTCGTTTTCCTCATAATATTAATGTATATAGTTACTATATCGAAACTTTCCAGATAATCTTCTTTTCTTTATTATGATCATATACTAACAGTGTGAAAAGCTATGAATTTCACGGTTCGAATATTTGCTTAAACTGAATATAAGTCACTCGTGATTTTTTACGCGTTTGAGGATATTTTAATTTTTCAGTTCTCTGCCCCTCCGTCGGGTCCCTAATTAGATTTTAGATGCTGTTTTTTCCTCTAATGCCTGTAACATTTTATCTAGATCATCCGTCCTAGCTATACCTACTACTGCTCCTCCTTTGCCTGTCCGCAATACTAATTAGTCATCCGCCTCAAACTTCCTTATTATAGTATTAAATTAGCTATTCTCATATAGTGCTTCAAAATGGTCATCAATTAAAGGAACAACTTGTAAGTCAATGTCATTCCTACTATTCACACCTACTTATCACTCCTACCAAGAAATCCTCCCTGAAGTCTTCACTATTTGGAAAGGTTAAGTTCAAGCCCTTTTGATAGGACCTGCACAGTAGAAATGTCCAATGAGGTTTTGGATAGATTTACCACATTTTGGTATTTGCTTTTCCTCCTTTTCACTCTAATATATATGGATGACCATCTTGATCAAATTCTTATACCTTAATTTCTTATAATATTTATTTCTTATCTGTCGAAAAACTTTGTCATACAACTTATCCGCTATTCATTGGAGTTTAATAAAAGCTTGGGAACTAAGAACCTCGCATAAAACGTATCACCAACATCGTAGTTGGCATCGTCAGTGCGCCTCGCCATTCCTAGGACAACATTACAATTCGTCAAAGAGACAAGTGAAGCCGATCCTTTGACTAATTGTCTGCTAAACAGTTGGACTATCTCTTATTCTGCCCTAACCTATTCACCTATCCTATATCCTCGTAACACAATTTATAACTTATTCAAGGGTGGTATGGTGTGCTCTTTTGAGCGGATTTCATGATACCTTTTTGTACTTCACACTGGCTTTTTCACCCCCACCTCCCTACCTTTGTGCTGGGAATGTTGATCTTAGTCTGCCACGTTATTCCGCAATCCTTTTCCTATAAGTCTAATCAGTCTTCCTCTTTCCCAGTAAGATCCGTTTCATATCTCCCTCGTTCAGGTATTCCAATTGACCCCTGCCATATACTGCCTCAAGCCGTGATGGCGTGTACTCTCCAGCCTCACTGAGCAGACCCCCAAAATTCGGATTCTCAAGCTGGATAGGATACTAACTTAAGGCTATAGATCTCCTTATCACCGTTCGACGTGTATCGTGTAATTGTCATGGCCAAGCCTTTCTTCACGTACTGTATTTATGATAAAGCACGTCTACTGCTAGCCAAATAGCCCTAGCCTCCACCGCATTAATCCTGTTTCTATCCATAATACCAAGTCTATCACTTCGTATGCCTTAGTATCTTGCTTGCCAACTTAGAAATTATGGGCTTCTACCTAATGTGATTAGAACCACAACATTTGTTGGGCTGTGTCATTGATGAAACATTCCCTAGCATCACTAAGCGCACCTCAAAAAGCTGGATTACCATGCTGGATGGGATACAGAAAGGAAAGAAGAAGAAGACTGGATCACGATATCATCTTTAATTTCAGGAAAGAATATATATTAAGGAGTCAATAAATGAACAATTGATAGCCAAGACGAACCTCTACAGCGGGGTACATGAAGCAAAGGATTGACGATGAGAATTACTAAGGATCTATAGCCTCAAGTTAGTTTTAAATCCAGCTTGAGTATCCAGACTTTGTCGGCCTATTCAAAGGGTTGGGAGTATGGATACCATCAAAGGCTTGAGGCAAAGTGTAGGAAATAATGCCTCGATTAGCACAGATAGGATGGCAGGGGTCAATTGGAATATCTGAACGAGGAAGATAGGAGACGAATCCGAAGGGGCAAGAGGGAGACTCTGATAAGACTTATGGAAAAAGGATTACGGAATAACATGGTAGACTCAGATCAACATTCCCAGTAAAAGGGTTGAGGATTGGGGTTAGAAGGCCAGTGTGCAGTGTGAAAAGGTTTCACCATACCACACTTAAATAAGCAAAATTTGTGATAGTAAAGAGATGATACCAGGATATAGGATAGGTGATTAGCCAATGACAGGATGAGAGTTAGCACAATTGTTCAAAGGATCGACTTCACTTGTCTCTTTTACGAGTTGTAATATTGTTCTAAGAATGACAAGGCGTACTGACGATGCCGACTACGATGCTGTCGATACGTCTGGTAATTTACCGAGTCCACGGTGTGACTCTGCATATTTTCATGCATACTATGGACTACGGACGAGGTGCGTTACTCTAGATATTCCTGCCAATATCGCCTAGTTTTGAAAATGAGGTCGGAAAACTACTATATATATATATATATAGTTATTGTTTATATTCTTACTCTTATATTTAGTCCTATCTACATTTCACCTTGAGAAATATTTATACCTTTATATACAATGTGCACCTTTTCTTGAGAATGCAAATGTGTTTTGTCGATATTCATATTAATTACCTTCCCGAAAATATTGAGGTAATCGAGTTATAAGTAAATTATTTAATATTCTATGGATTCTTCCCAAAAAAACCTTATTTTATTACGATTCATGATAAATTGTTGATTAGCAGTAAGCCTTGTATTAATGACTATAGCGAATGAATGAAGTGTAGGTCCTGAAATGCTGTATAATCATATTGGAGACAAACGAATTTTAGAAGGAAGTTGATGCTATCAGGTCATGGCAACTTACATATGTTTATTCTTTTTATAAATTCTCTATCAGAATACTTATTCTAATGCTAGAATTATAAAGGCACTTTCAGTTTATCTGAGAAAGCTATATGTTTAGCAAAAACCTTTTATTTACCAAGAACCGAATAAAATTAGTCTATATCTGCTGGGAACGAACTATTAGCTGTTTTCTAGATTTAGGCAAAGCTTATAATCATATATGAATTATGTAAGCAGTAGTAGCTACGAACTTATCAAAGGTTTCTTATAATTTTTTTCTTATTTATAACCTTGTGGACGATATGATAGTTCTAACACGGAACTGGATGAAAATTGGTCTCAAAGCTTAATCTATTCAAAAGAGATCGTGAATTTCTTCTCCATATATACAGTATTGTCCTAAAGTCTGAAACCATCATACAGAACTGTCTTAAACATAAGACGGAGCTGTTCCAGGCTTAAGTGAAGTCTAAGTGCAAGGAGGCTTGACTTGCATAGCTTCATCTGCACAATCACCAGACCCCAACTCAATTAAGCACCTTTGGAAACATTTGAAAAGGTAGAAGGCGAAACATATTATAATATCACAATACACTGGCTGGGATTTCTAAGAGATGGCTCGAATAATATGGATTCTCAAATTCTGCAAAAACGTGTAGTATCGGTTGCAGACAGAATGCAAGATGGGAGTAAGGCAATAGGTGGTCATTCGAAATGTTGATACATTTTTACCGTCAGTCTCGAAAACCTACTTATAAACGAAAAGCCGTCATCAATTTTAGACTAAAAGACCTGCAATCTCCAAATTCAACTTGTATTCGTCTACCCATCCAATTCTCCTGACTGGTTTGACGGCAACCAAAAAGGATTTTATTTCACATTGGCGCCGTAACTGATAGAATAACAAAATTCACCTTATGATGGAATATAGATGGGTATTTTATTCTATTTTATATTGAACTGGTTTGGAGAACCAATATATTAGTTCGCATTTGCTTAATATGCAATATAGGGCTATCAGATAAAACTTTAACCAAATGTGTACTCAAAAGTATGAAGATCAAGATGGTGTGGGCTTTTGTGTGGTTGCAGTCTCCTTTCGATATAAAGAACTCGTTTGACCTTCTTTTCGCAACTTGTGCATATTTGTAGGAAGACTTAGAGGAGCGCACCTAGTCTGGAGTCCATTATATGTCTGATAATTTCCAAAGTCGGACGGTGGACGTAGTACTTTCCCAGACGTTTCGTCGGCATCGTAGTCGGCATCATCAATGAGTCTTGCCATACTTAGCACCACACTGCAACTCGTCAAAGAGACAAGTTAAGCCGATCCTTTGACCAAATGTGTTCTAAAGAGTTGTGGTATCTCTCCTCCTGTCCCGGGCTATTCATCAATCCTATATCCTCGTATCTCACCCTCCATATCACAATTTTACCTTTGCTTATTTAAATGTGGTATGGTTTACCCTTTTTCTGCGGCTTTCATGGTAACTCTATCCACTCTTTACACTGGCCTTCTCACCCCCCTTCATCCTTGTGCTGGGAATTTTGATCAGAGTCTGCCATATTGTTAAGCAGTCCTCCATCTCTAGGTCTTATCAGTCTCCCTCTTGGATAAGTAGGATCAGTCTGCTATCTCCCTGGGTTACCATACTATATTTAAATATTTTTCATATGTTAGTAGAGTTTCGAGATTACCAGTAAATCAGTAATATGAGATAGGGTGAATACATCTTATATTAGTGATTTACTGGTAGTCTCAAAACTCTACTTACATACGAAAAGTAAGTAAGGTAGTCGATTGTTATAACAAAAATACGTTTGCTTCATCGAAAATCCCACCCAAGTATGTGATATATGAAAAGGCTTGGCCTTTTTTGAAATTCACATTAGCCCTGTGACCCAAGGGCACTCGTGGCAATGTGGCTGAGTGGTTAATTTGTCAAGCTCCCATTCTGCACTGTCACGATTCCACTCCCGCTGAGGATGTTGATAAGACAGATGCGAGGTCAAAACTGCAGTCTATCCTGGAAAGCAAGGCTATGTGAAATTCAATGGAAACGTCAACTCTACTCATTTAATTGTGGGAAAACGCTACTACCAGTCCTTCATCACCTTTAACGAAATAAAGTGAATACATTACGTTTAAATAAGCAATTAAGAAATTGTGGTAGTGAAGGCGTGGTACGAGGATATAGGATAGATGAATAGTACAGGACAACTGTTTAGCACACATTTTGTCAAAGAATCGGCTTCACTTGTCTCTTTGACGAATTGCAGTGTGGTGCTAAGAATGACAAGACTCATTGAAGATGCCGACTACGATGCCGGCGAAACGTCTAGGAATGTACTACATTTATGGTCCGACTTTGTAAATTATAGTGCATACAATGGACTCAGGACTAGGTGCGCTCTGCTAAGTCTTCCTACCAATATTACCAAATGTGTACTATTTAATTTATGATAAGACAGGCCATTCTTTGTCATAATATTGTTAAAAACTTTTAAGGAAACTTTCATCTCCAAAACTATCATCCAACTTAGTATTGCTCTACAAAACCGATAAGGCCGCAACATTAATCTGATAATTTACTGTTACACGTGACCATTGCCCAGATCTGGCAGAAAGTAGCACATAATTAATACAAAGAACAGAAATAATGCTCATATTATGTCCAGCTACATCCTTTGCTTTTAACAAAACGATTAAGAGAAACCTTATCATATTGGCTCTTTCACTATTTCCTCTAACTTTATATTATCTAAAAATCAAGCCACATTGTGATCTGATAAGTTAAATTTCATTTTATAATACTTTCATCAGGAAGTCATAATAGAATCTCTCTCAAATATCTAGCTTCGTTAACCTTAGCCAGATTTTGGCCCACATGGGTGTTTCATGTACTAAAGAAAAACGGAAATCCGATGCAAAAATGTAACACTTTAAAAATTAAAATTATACTAAATACTAAATCTTTCCTTTGGAAATGCAAAGAATATATACGCCATTAA
>CAAALY010000117.1:0-12583 GCA_900617795.1 Protopolystoma xenopodis
GCTGTGTTCTGACTTGATGTAAGTATTATACTGAAATAATTCCATTTTGATGTGTATAGTGCTCAACGTTTATATTGTATTTCGCATTCATATGTTTTCGCAAATCTTGTTTCCATCCAATCCAGACCGCAGTTTTGATCTTCTGCTTGTCTGATAGGTAACTTTTAGCTAAGGTAATTTAATACTGTTAAGCATGTACTTTAAACACCCTGATTACCTCAAAACATTGCTATTTTTGACATTAGGGACAGCAAAAAGGGCATATTATAGACAAAACTATTGATTTCAAAAGCATATAAAACTTTAAATTATTGACAATTTATTAGATAAATATAAAATTGCAACAGCTATGGCCTTTATTTTTATTTACATAGGCTTAATCACAAAATTTAACTTAAATCAATGTTAGGGAGACATGGATATGCCAAGAATATACGATAAACTACTATGCTTTTAATCCAATGCGAGTGTTAGGAAGACCAATGCGTGATTGCATCTGCAATTTCTCTTGATAGAAACACCTTTTTAGTAATGAACTCTATGCATAATAAAATTTAAATCTTATCTCTATTCATATAATTATGAAAAACTTTATCTATAAGACCTGTGTTACTTAAATAAAATTAATATAAGACATCTAAATAAAATGTTTACTGATTATTTGAAATTCTAGTAGTAAATTAAAGAATTTAACTATATAGTAATTTTTTAGAAAATAGTGTAAGCGTATGCAGGGTTAAAATTAGAAATTATTTATTTGTGAGTAAATGACTTAAATTATACATTTAATAACTATAGTATATTTGTTCTAACACGGAACTTAAACAGTATTTTAACGTTTAATTATAATTATGTATGCAATTAATAGGAATCCTATCAAAATATTTATTTTTTTATAATATCTTATCTTACCCCGTCCAGCTATGAAATAAGACAAAAGTGTTAATCAGTTAATGTCGTCTACGGAGAAAATTATAGCGATTTATTTTCCGAAGTAAAAATAAAGAATAAAAACTGTCAAATAATCTACCTCTAGAGTCAGAGCATTCCACCGATCAAAATTGTGTCCTACACAGTAGTTGCCGATTTTCTATTATGGATTGAGGAGAAAATTTACTTCCTGCCAAAAAACTTATCTTGTCCCCTACATCCAACAGGTAAGTTATCACCCCTGAGATGATGCTACAGATACACTGAGGTTAAATCAAAATCTCCGCCGAGAGCAGAACAGAAGTATGCAGACAGAAACAAATATTCTACAACGAGAATATAGAAGACCATCATAAAATAACAGTAAGCAATTTAAGTGCCTGAGATCTTAAACAACCGGAGCAAATTCGTTCTTACTATTCAATGCCTAACGAAAAATGAAATTTATGACTTCATTCAGCTGATGAAGAGATAATAAATTTTATAAAACATTATTTTAGGCACTATCTTTTTACATATGTTATTATAATTTTATTTAAAAATTTTTATTTTATGTACACTGACAAGAAGATTTTAAAATGTTTAAATGTTCTGATAATTAATTTTAATTTTTTACCGTTTAGCATGTATCAGAATATCCAGATCACTATAACCGAATAATTTCTATGATTCTACGCTATCGAAAAATAAAAAAATATATCATAAACTTTTGACATTGAATTTAATATGCCCTAACATATGGACTATATTAGAAAATGTGCTTTAAGAATTTAAATTTGGCATTTTTAAAATTTTTATTAAATTTTATCTTGACTCGAGGAAGTTTTGTATAAATATTTAGATTTACCTGTCAATTTTTTATTTTATTATTGTCTTTAATTTCATGAACCCTTTATTTTGCATTATTCTAGTTTGAAAAACTTTTTATATTTCATTTATACCATATTAGTTTAAACTATATTATATGGTATTTCTTCAAAACTTATTAAATATTATAATAAAAAAAAAGATAAATATGATGATAACCTTTTTGATTTCTTCTATTTACAGCAGTCTATCCCCAATGCCGATACATATTTTGAGTGAACTTTGTAATATTGCAATGTTTAACGCATTAAGAATCAAAGTAAATAAAAAGTATAGTATGGTTTTACACTGTGTGTTTTAAATTGCTGTAAGAATCGTATTAAAATGTTTTTACTTTGATTTGTATAGTGCTCACATTTTTTATTATATTTCGAATCTATATGTTTTCGCAAATCTTGTTTTCATCCAGTCTAGATTGCAGTTTTGATCTCGTGCTTGTCTGATAGGTAACATTTAGTTAATTTTATTCAGTATGGTTGTTTTCTACTTTAAACACACTCTGATTTCCACAAAACATTGCTGTTCTTGATATTACGAACAGCAATAAGGTCATTTTAAAGAAAAAACCGTTGATTTTAAAAGGATTTCAAACTTTAAACCATCAAAATATTTTTTTTAAAAATATAAAATAGCAAAATCCATGACTTTTATTTTTATTTACATAGGCTTTATTACAAAAATTCATTTAAAGCATTGTTAGGGAGACCTGGCTATGCCAAGATTATACGACAAACTACTATGCTTTTAATCAAGTGCGGATGTTAGGAAGACCAATGCATGTTTACATCTGCAATTTTTATTGATAGAAACAGCTTTTTTAGATATACTTAAAGCATAATTTAATGGAAATCTTATCTTTTTTCATATAAATATAAAAAAAATAATATATAGGCCATTTGTTACTTAAATGAAATAAAGTTGATGCATTTATACTAATTGTTGACTGATTACTTGGAATTTTCGTAATAAATTAAGAAATAAACGATAAAGTTATTCTTTTCTATATAGGGTGAACGTATGCAGGATAATAATTAAAAATTATTTATTGTTGAGATAAAGACTTAAATTATACATTAAATTACTAGACTCTATTTGTTTCAATAAGAAACTAAAACTGTATTTCAACGTTGAATTATAATTATGTAGGCAATTAATAGGAATCTTATCAGAATATTTTTTTTTAGCATATTTTATCTCACCACGTCTAGCTTTAAGATAATACTAACTTATTTATCAATTATTATATTCATTCATAAGGATTTTTTTAATTTTATAAAAAATTATTTCAGGCATTATCATTTAACATATGTTATAATAATTATATACAAAATCGTAAACATCAAGAGAATATTTAACTCTTCATCATCAAAAATCTAATAGGAAATGTAAAAATGTAACAGATATGTCCTTTATTTTAATTAACATAGGCTTAATCACAAAAATTCACTCAAAGGATTGTTACTGCTATGCCAAAAATATGCGAAACACTAATATGCTTTTAATCCAGTGCGGGTGTTAAGAAGACCAATGCAAGGTTGCATCCTTAATTTTTCTTTATAAAACCCTTTTGGTAAAAATACTCTATGCAAAAATTTAATAGAAATCTCATCTATATTCATATAATTATGAAAAATTCATCTATAAGAACTTGGTTACTTAAATGAAATGAAGTTAATACATCAATATAAATTGTTTATTGATTATTTGAAATTCGGTAATAAATTAAATAATTTATCGTTATAGTAATTTTTTTGTAAATAGTGTAAGCGTATGCAATGTAATAATTAGAAAATAATTATTAGTGATTGAGAAAATAAAATTATACATTAAATAACTAGACTATATTAGTTCTAACACGTAACTCAAACTGTATATAAACGTTAAATTACAATTATAAAAATATTTATTTTTATATAATATATTATCTTACCCCGTCCACCTTTAAAATAAGACAAAACTATTAATAAATTAATGTATTTAATCCTAAAGATTCTTCAAAATTTTATAGAACAATATTTTAGGTATTATCTTTTAACATATGTTATTATAATATTATTTGCAAAATTGTCATTTTAGCCTCATTCAAAGAAATATATTTTAAATATTTTATATGTTTTAATGGATACTTTCGAGTTTTTCATCGTTCACCATGGATCTGAATATTCAGATGACTATAACCGAATAATTTCTATTATTCTACGATATCCAAAAATAAAAAATAAATCATTAACTTATGACATTAAATGAAATATGTACTAACATATTGACTATATTAATAAACGTGCTTTTTGAATTTTGATACGAAATTTTTTTAAATTCCTATTATATTTTAATATAATGCGATAAATTATTGTATATATATTTAGATTAACATATCATTTTCTTATTAACTTCTTGTCTTTAATTTCATGAAGCCTTTATTTTGTAATATTTTAGGTCAGAAAATTATTGATAACATGTTTATAACAAGTTAGTATAATCCATAACAGATGTTATTTGTCAATAATTTATTAAAGTTTATCATTTTTAAAATAAAAAAAATATGAAGAGAGATATGACGAAAACTTTTTTGAATAGTTCTATTTACAGCAGTCTATACCTAATTAAAATACAGTTTTTGACTGAAATTTGTAATATATCAATGTTTAAAGCATTTACACTCGTAGTTAATAAAAAGTATGGTATATTTTCACACAGCTGTGTTTTGACTTGTTGTCAGTATTATTCTGAAATAATTCTACTTTGATGTGTATAGTGCTCAACGTTTATATTATATTTCGCATTCATATGTTCTCGCAAGACTTGTTTTCATCCAGTCTAGATTTCAATTTTGATATCGTACTTGTCTGATAGGTAATTTTAAGCTGATGTTATTTATTAATGTTTTCCGTGTACTTTGCTATTTTTGACATTATGGTCAGCAATAAGGGCATATTATAGACAAAACCATTGATTTCAAAAGGCTAGATAACCTTTAATTATTGACATAATGAAATTGCAACAACTATGAGCTTTATTTTCATTTACGTTTGCTAATCAAATAATTTCACTTGGAGCATCGTTAGTGAGACTTGGCTATGCAAAGATTATACGATAAAATACTATTATTTTAATCCAGTGCCAGTGTTTGTTCTAATACGATACTTAAATTTATTGCAACGTATGTATGTAATGAATATGAATCTTATCAATATATTAATTTTTTTAGAATATCTTATCTCACTACGTCTAGCTTTATAATAAGACAAACTTATTTATCAATTATTATATTCAGTCATGAGGATTTTTCTAACTTCTATAAAACATTATTTCAGGCATTATCATTTTATATATGTTATTTTAATTTTATTTCCATACTTTTTATTTGAAGTACATTTAAACAAAAAGATTTTAAATTTTTTTAATGTTTTAATGGATAATTTTATGTTTTTCTTCGTTTAGCATGGATCCGAATATCCAGATGACTATAACCGAATAATTTCTAAGATTTTACGGTATTAAAAAATGACAAATATATCATACAATTTTAACATTAAATTTACTCTGTACTAAAATATGCACTATATTAGAAAACGTGCTTTAGGAATTTTCATTTTAATTTTTTTTTAATATAATGAAGTATTGTATATATATTCAGATTTACTTTTCATTTTTTTTCTTTTATTTTACTATTCAATTCCATGAACCCTTTATTTTACATTATTCCAGTTAGAAAAATAGATATTTTTTATTTATAACATGTTAATTTAATCCATAATATATGTTATTTATCCAAATTTATTAAATAAATTTATTCAAATAAAAAAATAAAATTTATTGATATCCTCTTTTTACAGTACTCTATTTCTAATGACCATAAATTTTTGACGGAAACTTTTAACGCATTAAGACTCGTAGTTATACTATGTTTTTTTACTGTGTGTTTTGAATTGTTGCAAGTATTGTAATAAAATAATTTCAGCTTAAAGTTTAGATGGCTTAACTTTTTAAAAAAATTTCGCATTTTCATGTTTTTGCAAGACGTGTTTTCATCTTGTTTAACCGCAGTTTTCATATCGTGCTTGTCTTATAGTAAACATTTAACTAATACATATTTATTACTTTTGAGTGTGTATTAAAAAACCTTAATTACCACAAATCATGATATTTTCTAAATTACGGACAGAAATTAAGACATCTCAAATACAAAATCGTTAAAATCACAAGGATATAAAACTATTAAATCATCAAAAATCGAATAAAGTATGTAAAATTATAACAGATATATATGGCTTTTATTATAATTTACATAGGCTTGATCGCTAAAAAATTCACTCAAAGGATTGTTAGAGAGACCTTGTTATGCCAAGATTATACGAAGCACTACTATCCTTTCAATCCAGTGCGGGTATTAAGAAGACCAATACGAGTTTGAATCTGCAATTTTTCTCGATATAAATACCTTATTTTAAAAAACTTTATGCATAATTTAATAGAAATCTCATTTCCATTTATTTAATTATGAAAATATTTCATCTATTAGACCTATTTAACTTAAATGAAATATAGTTAATACATCTATATTAATTGTTGATAGATTATTAAAACCTTTAGTAATAAATTGAAGAATTAAACAATCAAGTATTTTTTTGTAAATAGTGTAAGCGTATGCAGGGTAATAAATAAAAAATATTTATTGGTGTTTAGAAGACTAAAATTATAAATTAAATTACTAGACTATATTTCTTCTAAAACGGAACTTAATCTGTATTTTACAGTTGAATTTTAATTATGTATATAATAAATAGGAATCTTATTACAATATTTATTTTTTTATAATCACTTATCTCACCCCGTCCAGCTTTAAAATAAAACAAAAGTAGTAATCAATTATTGTATTTAGTCATGAGAATTCTTCAAAATTTTTTAAACATTTATAAGCATTATATTTTACTATATGTTATTATAATTTTATTCGAAAATTTTCATTCAAGGTACATTTAAACAAATAGATTTTAAATGCTTTTAATGTTTCGATGATACATTTCAATTTTATCATCATTCAGCATGGATCATATTAGCCTTATGACTATAACCGAATAATTTCTAAGATTCTACGCTATCCGAATTCGAAAAATATATCATAAACTTTTGACATTGAATTTAATATGCACTAACATATTAACAATATTAGAAATGTTCTTTTAGGATTTTATTCGAAATGAAATATTGTATATCTATTTAAATATACTTCATATTTCCTGATTTTATTCTTGTTTGAACTTTTATTCAAACTAAACTTTGAATCAAAACGGTTAAAAAAACAATTTCGATTATTTAATACATGTTTTAATAATCCTTAATATATGTTGATTTTTTAATATTTAAAGAATCGTGACATTTAAATATCTAAATACATAAATATTGAAAGATATATATTTTTTATTTCTACTGTCTACAGAATTCTTTTCCTAATAATTATACAAATTTCGACTAAATATTGTAATATAGCAATGTTTAATTCATTTAGACTCCTAGGAAATCCAAAGTATATTAAGTTTGGAAATTGAATTGGTTTAATTTGTTACAATTTTTAAATGAAATAGTTTAGACTAGACCGCAGTTTTTATCTCGTGCTCCTCTGATATAAACATCCAGCTAAAGTCTATTTATGACTGTCCAGCGTGTACTCTCAACACCTTATATACTACGTGACACTGTTATTTTCGCCATAACGCACCATAAGTTAGAATTCCAATAAGCAAAACAGTAGATTTTGAAAGAATATATATCTTTGAATGATCAACGATCTAATAAAGAATATGAACTTGTAGCATTATTGTCCTTTATTTTAATTTACCTAGTTATGCCTAGAATATACGATGCTCTACTATGGTTTTACCTCTAGAGGTGTGTTAATTAGACCAAGGCAAGGTTGCACCTGTGGTTTACTCTGGATTAAAACAACTTTGTAAAAATCAAGGCTATGAAAAATTCAATGGAATTATTATTATTATTATTATTATTAATATAATTATGGATAAATTCAACTACTAGTCCTTCCTTACGTTTAAATGAAATAAAGTAAATAAATCCCATATTAATGGTTGACTAATTACTCAAAATTCTGTCAATAAATTAAAGATATAGACGTTATACTAAAACTTTTGTAAACATTGTGAGCGCATGCAGGGTAATAATTAGAAATTATATTTGGCTATTAAAGAGGCTAAATTTTTACATAAATTTACGAAAATATATTTGTTCTTACAGGGAAATCAAACTGCATTTTAACGTTGAAATATACTTACGGATGTAATTAATTGAAATCTTATCAAAATATTTTTTTAATAATATATTATCTTACTTTGACCAGCTTTGATATAAGACATAATTCTTAATCAGTTAATATATTCTGCCATGAAGATTTTTCTGAATTTCAGAAATCCTTGTTATTGCAATATATTGAATCATATGTTATTAAATATTTTATTGAAAAGTTTTAATTTTAGATTTATTCAATTAATTAGATTCTGAACGGCATAAATTTTACGATAAATAATTGTAAGGTTAGCATTGTTTAGCATAGATTCGAAAATCCAGATTAATATAAACGAATAATTTTAAAGATTTTAGGCTATCAGAAAATGTAAAATATCTCATAAACATTATAGATTGAATTTTATTAAACACTAACATATGGACTATATTAGTAAACGTGCATTTAGGATTTTAATTTGAAATTTTGTTTTCTCCTTATAATATTATATCATAAAGCGATGAATTTTTCCATATATCTTTACATATACTTTTAATTTCCTCATTTCTCTACTTGTCTTTAATTTTATAAACACTTTATTTTGCATTATACAATTTTTTTTTAAATATTTATATTTTATTTATTAAATATTTGTATAATCAATAAGATATGGTATTGCTCCAAAATATATTGAGTATCATCATTTACACAAAATAAATAAATATAGAAAGTTAAAATTATAATATATTTGATTTTTTTTACTAAAATTTGTAACAAAGCTTTGTTTAACGCATTTATACTCCGAGTAAATCAACAGTAAACTAAATTTGAAACCGGGTGTAGTTTGCCATTTTGAAATTATTGGATTTAAGCAATTCCACTTTGAAGTGTATATTTATGAATACTTTAATAAAATTTCACTTCTCCTTGTTTTTGCAACGCGTGTTTTTATGCACAGTGTTTTTATGTGCAGTAATGATCTTGTGCTTGTCTTATCAGAAGTTTTGGCTTAAATCTTTAGTGACAGTTCAGCGTATACTTTCAGCATATTCACCACAACGGGACATTGCTTTTTTTTGCCATTACGGAAAGCACTTAAGATATCCCATAAACCTTCAAAATTAAATTTATTATGCATAACATTTAAGCTATATTAATACACGTTCATTTAGGATTTAAATTTAAAATTTAGAACAATTTTTATTATATTATATCTTGACAAGATGAATTTTTGTGTATATATTTACATACCCTTTATATTCCCTCATTTCTTTATTATCTCTTATTTTATGAACACTCGATTTTGTATTTAACTGGTTGAAAAATATATATATTTCCTTCATTACATGTTGTTATAATCAATAATATATAATATTTCTCCAAAATATATAGAATATTATAATTTTAACAAAAAACTAAATAAATATCGATAGATATAATATTAATTTATCTTATCTTTTCTATTTACGCACTAAATACCTAATTTTCATATAGTTTTTGATTTAACTCTATAACGCAGATAGGCTCCTATTAAATTGATAGTGTAGTAGATTTTCAGCCAGTAGGGTTAAAATTTTTGAAATTATAAGAGTAAAATAATACGATTTTGATCTGTAGGCAGATAAAATTTTTTTTAAATTTCACATACCCATGTCTTTGCAAAACTTGTAGACCTTAGTTTCGTTATCGTGTTTATCTAATCATAAAATTTAGCATAAGTCCTTTTATGACTGTGCAGTGGGTACTCTTAGCATTTTACCCACCACAGGACATTACTATTTTTACCATTACGGACAGCAATTCAGATTTGGCATACGCAAAACAGTTAATTTTAAAACCATTTATAACTTTAATTTATCACCAATCTTAATAAAGAATATAAAATTGTAAAAAATATGGCCTCTATTCTTATTCAGATAGGTTCTATCACCAAAATTCCCTCAAAGACAAGTGACAGAGATCTGGCCATGCTAAGATTATACGATTCGCAATTATGGTTTTACTCTTGTAGAGGTGTTAATAAGACCAAGGCGAGGTTCAACTTTATGTCTACTCTGGATAAAAACAAATTCTAGAAAAACAAGACTATTAACAATTCAATTGAAATCTTAGATATATTCATATGGTTATTTAAAGCATCAAATGATATTATAATCCATAATATATTGTATTTATCAGAAATATATTGAATATTGTCATTTTATAAAATAAAAAAATAAATATAGATAGATATAATGTTTGTTTTTCTATTTATTTTATTTACAGTAATCTATTCATAATGATCATACAGCGTTTGACTAAACATTGTAATATAGCAATTTTTAAGGCATTCCGACTCCTAGTAATTCAAATGTTTAGTAATTTATCACATCTTAACTTATCTCTATTGATATAATTATAGAAAAATTCAACTTCAATTTTTTCGTTACATCAAATGTAATAAATTTAATTCATTGCATATTACTGGTTAACTGATTATCCTAAAATACGTGTAATAAATTAATGTAATTAACGATTTAGGAAATCTATTATGAATAGTGTAAGCCTATCTAGGGTAATGATTAGAAACTATTTAGGGCTGTTCAAAAGGCCTTAATTATACATAAAATTACTAGTCAATATTTGTTGACCACGGAACTCTAACTTGGAATTATGCTTATGTATCTGATTAATAAGAATTTTATCAAAATATTTAATTTTTTATTATATATATTATCTTACCAGCAGCAAATTCTAAATTTAATAAAATTAATAGTAAATTATTATATTTAGTTATGAGAATTTTTGAGAATTTTATAAAATATTGCTTTGGTCATTATCATTTATCATATGCTATAATATTAATATTTGCAAACTTTTAATTTTAGGTTTATTCAAAGAACTATATTTTGAACGGTTTAAATGTCACTAAGCATGAGTTCAAGGTTTACATCGTTCAGCACGAATCTGGAAATCCAGACGGCTATAACCAACTAATCCTTAAGATTCTGGACTATTAATAAATTTAAAATATCTAATAAACGTTTTACAATAAATTTAATATGGACTAACATATGGACTATTTTAGATTACGTGATTTTAACATTTTAATTTGGAAATTTTGTTCAATCCTTATTATATTATATCATGATGATATAAAGTTTTGTATATAGCTCTAAATATACTTTTTGTTTATTACTTTATTTCTTGCCTTTAATTTTATAAACACTTTATTTTGCATTAAAGCGGTTTAAAAAATTATATATATTTTTATTTATTAAATGTTGTTATAATCCATAATATAAGGTATTTCTCCTAATTATAATGAATCTCAACATTTCAAAAATAAAAAAATTAAAATGAATAGATATAACGATAATTTTTTTGAGTTTTATAATTTTCAACACTGTTTTCTTAATGATCATACAGTTTTGACTAAACTTTATAATATAGCATTGTTTAACGCATAAAGACTCCTAGTATTTCTAAAGTATAATATATTTTTACCTAGTGTGGTTTAAATAGTTAAAATTATTTAAATAAAATAATCGCACTTTTTTCTTTATATAGCACATTTTCTTTTTTTATTTTAGACTTCAATGTTTTCGCAATGCGTTTTTTTATGCAGTGTAGACCGCAGTTTTTATCTCGTACCTGTCTGATTATAAAATTCAACTAAAGTCCATTTATTACTGTTTAGCGTGTACATTTAGCATTCTAACCACCACGGGACATTGCTATTTTCGACATTACGCACAGCAATTAAGATATTGCCTAGGCAAAACTATATAATTTGAAAACATATATAACTTTGAATTATCGACTTTCTCAATAGACAATATGAAATAGTAACATATATTTCCTTAGTCGCAATTCACAAAGGCTTTATTACAAAAAGTCATTCGACTGTTTTGACGAAAACTTGGCCTTGCTAAGATTATACAATACACCACTATAAGTTTATTCCGTAGAAGTGTTAAGAAGACTAAGGCAAGGTTGCACCTGTGGTCCACACTGGATAGAAATACCTTTTTGTTAATCTAGGCTATGCAAAATTCAATTAAAATGCTATCTAAATTCATATAATTATAAAATAATTCAACTAACATCACTTGATTACATTAAATTAAATAAATTACATTCCTCCCATATTACAGGTTGACAAATTATCTTAACATTCTTGTAATAAAGTGAAAAAATTAACAATATAGTAAATCTTTTTGGAATTGGGTAAGTGTATGTAGAGTAATAATTATAAACTATTTATTGTTGTTAAAGAAGCTTAAATTATATATGAAATTACTAAACTATATTTGTTCTCACACGGAACTCAAACTGTATTTCAACGTTGAATTATACTTATGTATCCTTTTAATAGGAATCTTATCAAAATATTTATTTTTCAATAATATATTTCTTTACCTAAGAAACCTTTAAAATAAGAAAAAAATATTAATCTATTATTATATTCATTTATCAGGATTTTTTTCATTTTATAAAACATTTTTTGGGCATTATCTTTTATCATTTGTCATTATATTATTATTTGCGAACTTTCAATTTTTCTTT
>CAAALY010000118.1:0-12557 GCA_900617795.1 Protopolystoma xenopodis
ATTTAAAGGTTTTATAGGAACCCAATAGTATTTTCTTAAATTAGTTTAGCATAATTTATTAAATAACTTTATATTGTTTAGATTATATATTACTATTTTAGGCTAAGCCACCACATCATAATTTACAGAAATAAATACAGAATTCTTGTAGCATTTATTATCTTAAACTAAAAAGAATAAAACAATTTATTAAAGTTTTTTTTGATGTAAAGAAAAAGAATAATTCTTAATTGGTATTTTATATCATGTGATAAATTTGAAAAAAAAATTATATAATATATATTTAACATTAATTATATTAAATATAAATTTTGATTTAAAGAATATAACTTCTACTAAGTAATGAGTTTTAAAACATATATGAGATCAAGAGAGTAGCTAAGGAATAAATTAATCAGAGATAATTTAAGTTGTATAAAAAATTTTGTTTCGTGTCTCTGGTATATGACATGATAAAATTTGGTTTATTAATAAATTCATTATGTATGATTATTAAAAGAATAAACGGATATTTCTAAATTAATAATATTAACGTAAATATAAATGTAGCCGTATTTATATATGGGTATGAGGTATGTAAATGATTATGCAAAATAAATACCTTTATTATTCGCATGTTTCAATTTTAGCAAAGGCGGCAGCATAAAATATTTCTGTAGTCTATTTTATATTTGACTTATAAGTAAGTATAGCGTTAGTGATATTATTTTATCTAATTTATTAAGTGCAAAAATTATAAGTAAAAGATTATAACAATAGTATTTGTTAATTGTGTATCTAAACAAATGTTAAAATATCTTATGCACATAATATCATTTATTTCATTAAAATATCAAAGATTCAATAAGTACGTAATTTATTTTATATATTTCGTTAGTATGTTATTTGAAATCCTTAATATATACATAAATTTCTGCGCCAAATAAGGAAACAAATTTAAAAGTTATATTTTAAAGCAATTAACTCCTCAATCAATAGATATGCGCAACTATGCTTAAAATAGACATACATAAGAAATAGTAAAAATGATCTTATAATTTTGTAAGCCTTTTTAGGTTAAGCTGAACCTATACGAGTATATTCTAAAAAGATCGCAAACAACTGTTATATAAATGATTAAAATTAAAAATAAAATAAGAAGATTAAGATTTTATTGACACTGGTATGTTTGTGTGATTGTTAAGTAAATGATTATTTAAAAATAATTATTAATCTAGGGAAATCAACTAGTGCTGAAGTATATTTTTAGATATTTTCATCAACCCAAAAACATATATAAAGTATATATAATTAAGTTATATGATTGAGATTTTGTGGTCTCTGTTATAATCGCAATTACTTTTGAATAGGTAAAGTTGGTTGAACTCTTCGAAATTTAATCTTGTTGTCAGGGCGACAATGTAGAAGTGAATTAGTTCAAAGTCATCTGTCATAATATTTGTCATGAATACAAGCATATGATAGTGGACATGGTACATTCTTAACGTTTTGCCTTAATCATAGTCAGATTAATCATTGGGTTTTGTTATTTTTCTTAAAAAGCTAAGACCTGTTCAAAAAGACTAGTGAAGTCAATCTTGCGACAGGTTTTCTGCAGAAAAAACGGTTACAATATCACTGTCGGTCTTTCCTGCCATAGTTATCTACAGTTTACCCACTTATCTAAATGCCGTTATATCACTATTTATAACTGGTTTGCATTCCTTGCGTCAGAATTGGTGCCTTTTGTGGAAATTTCTATCATGGTTTTATCACAGTTTGTTTCTGTTTGACCAATATTACTCAGTTTCAGTTCCTGTGCGCACTTCTCTCCATACTTTATTTCTAAAGGCCGTAGAAGCGCGTACACTGTATCTTCATGAAACATAGAGCTTAAGCTATAATTCTCATACTTGCAAATATCAGGACTTTCTTTTACTGGTATTTTTCTTGATTATATTATGTTATCTGAGCAAACTAATGACATTAATCTCTGGTTAGATGGTGCATTTAAAGTGGATTTCCAGTGTATATATGGTCATAACGTCAAATAACATAAATTAATCAAGAAGAAGACAAGGGAAAAAAGCCTTATATCTGCAAGAATGAGAATCATGGCTTAAACTGTCTGTTTCGTAAAGTGGCAGTATACGGGCTTCTTGGGCCTTATAAATAAAGTCTAGAGAGAAGTGCGCACAGGGACTGGAACCGAGTAATATTGGTCAAGCATAAACAAACTTTGATAAGGCCATACCAGAAATTATCTTAAAAGACACGGATCCTGACGCAACAATGCAATAAGAATGTGATAGAACGGCATCAGGATAGGTGAATAAAGTGTAGATAACTAGGGAAGGACAGACATACAGTCAGCTATAACGTAAATCATATGTAAAAAATTTAGTTCTGGTTATGTTTGATACAAAAGATACTGCTTTATGAAAATTTGCTAAACAGATTTCCTAAATTAAATTTAAGATAACTTATAATGCCCAAAAGCAAATAACTTCTTGAATATTACTATCTCTGAAAAGTAGTCCTATATTTTATTTCAAAGATTGCAAAATAAATTGTTTCCTTTCCTTGTATATGTACCAGTTTAATTGAGAGGTTGATTATAATCATGCTGATTATGAGGCAACTAATTAATTTTGCGTCAATGTCAATATGTTACCATGTAATTACACTAACTAATTATAATATAACACTTGCAGATTAAAACAAATAATGAAAATTTTCTTGCGGTTTATGTTATGATTTTCAGCGTCTTTTGTCGATTAGCTCTGTAGTTTGATAAAGAACAATATAATAATATCTTCTTGACATTTAGTTCTATTTAATGCATATACCTAAGATTTTTTATGAAAACTAAAAAAAAACCTTAAAAATAAATAATTATTCTTTTTTACAGATTATTTATATGTAATTTTAATTATAGGTGACGCAAAAAAATTAAGTATAAGAGAAAATACTGCCTTTGAATCATAGGTATTTAAGCTTAACTAACAGAAAATATTCTTAGCTAATAATATAATTTTTGCATAACTCAAATGCTTTGATAGCATATCAATTTACATTTTTATGTGGAATTAAGCAATAATTTTAATATGATTAATACCTACATTTTTATTCCCTACGCTATTAGCGTATTTATGCTATGATGTATGACCCAGATTTTATCACAGATTAGATAAATTAATACAAGCATTATTCGTTATCTGACAAGGTTTTTATTTAGAATATTTTCTTCTAATTGTAAGTCTTACTCGTTATAATTACTATAGGATAGGCTTTCATCAATTATGTAATGGACATCGTCAGATTCACAAACCATTTATTACTAAGGATCAACAAATCAATAAGCTAAATAATGTGGCTACATAAGATCCTACTTCATCTTATACCTTAATTTGCAACATTAATTAGATAGTCCGGATTTTTTTTAACAATTTTATTTTGTGCTATATGCATTTTTATGAATCAAGTTACTTAGGATGGGCGTCATATATGGTCAAACCTAATTCTATGTAAAAAGAATTACGTATAGCTTCGTGGAGACGTGTTGGTATGTATGCAACACTCATGAGAAAATTTGCTATAATCGTTTTAAAATCGTACTCCAGCATTCTTTTTTTAACTATATAGTACCTATATTTGGAATTTATAAATAATTGTGAGGAAAAAATTAAAATCTAGCAATCTTTTTTCTAGTTTAAGCATAAATTAAGTAAATCGAATGGAAGTAGAGACATTTAAGAGTCACTCTTAGTTTCAAAATTGTTAGCCAGATACATTTTGTTCAATGTTATATAAAAGCATAGATTATTAAACCTTTTTCAACAAAATATAGTGCTAAAAAGAATAAGGTGCAGGTGTAAGGACTAAGTTTTCACCACCATGTTGCAATAACCTCAGATAAAATTGCAAAAACTAAAGATAATATATAATATAGTATTTTTATTGCGCTAATAGTATACATTTTCAGAATCAAATGTAGCCTTAATGCATGATTTAATTTTAATTAATCTCAAAATTATTATTTCCGTAAATAATTAATTGTTAACTAATCATTTTCATATACTTAAGCCCTGAAATTTTAATAAATATGATGCGGTTATTTTATTTGATTATTGTCTACAATTTTTATTACTGTTTCTTTATTACAGGCATAATATTTGATTATTGTTTTTCAAAAGGGAATAAAATGTATTATTTTTTGTCAGTCGTTAATTAAATGACACCTTACTATTTGCTCTTAAATTACATATATTTATGTAGCGAATGGCGTCAAATGCTCTATTGCAGACTATAAGTAAATGTTTGCCGCATTAGACTCTATAATCTATAATTGATTAAACCAGTTTAATTTGATGTTCATGCATAGGTCTTTACAAATTTACTTATCGTTCGCATTTCAGGGGATAGTTAGAATAATTCTTAAATAGCCTAAATTTGATGTAAAAGAAATCATTCAAAAATTCAGGAGAATTTAAAATTTATACCGCTATCTTCTATTCAGTTAAGTATGGATAATATTTAACAATTAAACATATTATGCTATATAAACAGATTGTACAAATTTAATTCAAATATTATTTTGTTTAAAAATAATCTTTCAGATAAAAAAACCTGATTAAATATAAAAATTCTATAATTATAAGCAGGGTAATAATTTTTAAGATTCTAGTAAAAACATAAGTAATAAGAATTATATTTCAAGATTAATTTCTTTAAAAAATAAGCTAATATTCATATTGGTTTCTTGAACTAAATATGATTTTGAAAAGGTTATTCTATAGTTCTACATAAACCATCACACAGTAAAACAACTTAAAGGATATGCAAATCTCAAAAACAGGTGAAAAAGTTTTTCCTTAGGTAGATAAACGACAAGCAAATCTGATACTGGGCAAAATAATATTTTAAATCAATTAACCTTATTCTATGAGACAGGAATTTTTATCGTAAACTAGAGACGGAGTCAACTATAAAAATATAATTGATTTTAAGTGAAATATTGAAAGTTATGAAAAAAAACTGAATTAAGTACGCTAAAATAAAATTATTTGTCCATAAGTAAGGTTTTATGATTACTAATAGCCTATGGACTACTAAAAAAAGCAAGAAGGAAAAGACAATTAAGGAAACAATTTCGCAAAGTCTATTATTTGGAACCTCGGACAATATATGACAAATTATCATATACGGTAAAACATTTAAATGAATTTTGTCTAAGGAGCAAAGGTTTAGCACAAAAATAAACGAATTTATTTGTATATTTAAAAAGAAATTTATGTATTCAAGACTCTATTAAGAAAATGAGTTAACGGTCTTGCTGTAAATACTGGACTGATAAGAATATATCTTGTAATCAGATGCGTCTTGCTAACATGAGTATTCAACATAGGTTATATCAAACAGCTCCATGTATAGAAAAGTATTAACACTTCTCTAGGGGATTTTATGAAGTGGAAAAATTGATAAAAACATTTAATTTATAATGGAATTTGAGAAAGATGAGTAATTATATTTCTTGGGCTCTGCAAGAATTCGCTCGAAAAGTAATTGCTCATACAGAAGTATCTTATCAGAAGATTACTCTATTTGTAGTCGGATCGCATTGACAGGCTAAATATATTAATTAGGCATGATAATCAAAAGCCTACGTTTAACGAATGTAAAAAACTGGGATAAAGAATCTGATCAATTTACAAGGATATTATGGCAACAGCCTTTTAAACAAATAATAAAATCAAACACATTGTTTGTAAAATTGTGATAATAGAAGAAGGGATATGTTAGTAAGGTAAGGAAATTGAAAAAATAAAAGAAGATAATGTTCATAATTTTATGAAAAATGACTGTTAGTTCTAAAAAAATAGAGTATTCTGTTGGCGATAGGGGAAAAGCAACAATATTTTTAAGTGTGCTAACGCACTATGAACAACAGGGCTTGTTAAAATAATTATTACATAGCATTAACGGTTCCAAACAGAAATCTCTCAGGAAAATATCGAAAAAAATACACTTGGAATCAAGGAACATTAAGAAAAAACAAGAAATAGGATTTCTAAAGAATAAAATTAGCAAAAATCATTATGCCTTCTGAACAATATATCATTTATAAAGGCAACATAAAGAATGGACTATGACTTTTGAAAAAACAAGAAGGCAAAGTATTAAAGATACGAGTGACATTCTTAGGAAAGACTAGAGGAAGGTAGAGGAATCGATAAATTTGCCTAATATTTAAGCGCATATAAAGAAATAAAATATATAAAATTACCAGCAAAACGATATGCCTGGATCAAGGATCTATTAGTAACAAAAAAAAGAGAGTAGAAATTTTAGTAATTATGCCAAAAACCAATCGTTTAATGAAGTATATCAAAGAAAACAATACAATTTTAAGGTGCATACTTTCATAAATTTAGCCAGGTGGATTAGAATAACTATCGCATAAATTAAAAATTATTTCCCAAGTTTACTGGAAATCCCTTTTAGATATCGCAGGAGAATAATACAAACAAAGTACAGCCATATTGATGACCCGTAAAGGCAATACCTCTGGTTTTAAGCTAGGTATAATTATAACTTTTATGGTAGAGGACCTCAGACTAGGTTTTTTGAACTATGTCTCTGACAAAAATAGCAAAAGTCACGAAACCATTGAAAAAGTTTCTTAATATCATTTATTCTAAATATGATTTACAATTCTATATATGTATTGACATAACTGTGCAGTTTATTAAATAATATGCGAAGAAAAATTGCGTTTCGAGTAATCACTTGGTTTCCAATTGTTGTACTAAATTAAATTTTTAGTGTATGTGTTTGTTGAAGATATTCGAAGGTTAATTCTAACAGAAGACAACCACAGATTCCTCTTTAGCAGTTGTCAATTGGCTTTGCTTATACATTTATGCTAAAGCTGGTTTGAAGTTAGTTTTCATTGCTTCCGGTAAAGATGTTTTTAACTTCTAATTGTATACACTTTAAATATCTTCAAAAAAACACTTTAGTTTAAATAGGGGCAAATTGAACCTCTACTTTAATAGGCGTAATGCCAATCAATCCTTTATAAAGCTAAGAAAAATGAGAGCCATGTCTTAGATAATATGAGGCGAATTAATTTTTATTAAAAGAAAATATTTTTTAGTAAATAGTTACAATTTTTATTAGTCAAATATATGCTTGGCATTAAATTTGTCAAAATTTACAGCATTTGTTCAATTTTGGTTTTGAGTTTAATGGGGATATTTCTTTTATTAGACAGATATTTCTTAAAATTTCTCACAAGTGTTCATTATCTTTCTGATAATGCAAATTCTACCTAATGCAAATTTTGGCTTTTTTGAGGTTTAGCATAACTCCATTATACAAGAAATAGACGATAAATAAAGCAATAAGCATAGAAAAGACATCAATTTTTTGCTAGGCCAAAATTATAAACAAAATTTCTTTCTGCATTATAATCAAGTGTCAAATGGTTCAATATGCTATAATTGCACATTTTATCCAAAAATGTCTACATTGTATATATTTGCGTTTAGGCAGTGATTTAACTCACTTTACAGATAAAAATAAGATCTAATTGGATGAAAACTGATGCATGGTTTTATTTATATTTAAACATATTAGATTGCATTATATTATTTTGTTCATTTTTTAATGCATCTAATTAATATGCAAAAGACTAAGTAATTTTTGTCTTTTCTACATTTAATCTACACATATTTCTTCAAAATATTTTAATATGTATATGTAAAATATATATTAACTGTATTTATATTTTTTATATTAGCCTAATGCATCGATTTTGATGAATTTTATTAAATTATTTTACTTCTTAATTAATTTTATTTGTGACTTAAAAATAAATATATTACTTTTTATAAAGTATAAAATAGTAAATATATAAATCTTGACTTACCTTAAAAATCATAATTAAACTAATTATAAACCAAAATTCATTTGTAATATATAGACTACATGGGTACATTAAATGATATAATTAACTATCTATTATTATTATTTATATAATTTCAAAATTCAAATAAATACATTGCGTAAATTCAAACTTAAAATTAAAATCAAGTTAAGGACCTTATCTTCTGGAGGAGGAAATCTTGTTAATTCCAGAACTAGCATACGTTGGCCTCATTTAAATTTTTCTCATCCAAACGTAGTACCAAAACTAATATTGGAATTATGATCATAGGCATATATGACTACTGAATATAAAATATAGAACAAATTAATTTAAAATTCTACAATAGTTATTTATGTAAAATATTTATTCTTTGTTTATAATTGCTGTTACAATTTAAATATTAATTAATAAATATTCAGAAGGATAGAAATTTTTAGCATAAACAAACATTAACTATTTCTCATGTCCTAATTTTGCCGGCATGCCTTTTCACGAAAAGATAATTTATTTGCTGAAAAAGGAGTATGCATTTATATAATTAAAAGAAACCTCTGCACTTTGTTCGACTATTTTATTAAGCAAGATTCGTTTGGTAATTTTTTCTGTTGCACTAATCCGCATTAAGCTGATTCGACTTAGAATATGAGAATACAAACATTGTTATAAGGAAGGCTGGAATTCTTGTTGATGCATTTTCTCAAGCAATAGAGCCTTTAAATTAGTTATTCTCATCAAACTAATTCAAGACCGATATTGCTTATAAACTTTGAGACACATCCACATATAAGCAAACGATAATTTTCCAAAAAACGCTATATATATTTATCAATGCTTATTAATTTTTGCTTTTATATAAAAGTATACATAGTATCTGAAATAGGATAGAACTGTTTATTGAATTAATGGTAGTTTAAGTCTATCCGAGCATTAAAATTTAGTATAAAGTATTTTATCCTAGAGAAAGTCATTTAATTATGTAGCAATATTTTGGAAAAAATCAATTTAAAATACATAGCTCATTAAAATTACAGATATCCATTCACTTTAAAAATATTTTATTTTTTATAATTTGATGGCTGTTTGACAGAGAAGCAACGATTTGTCTGACCAAAACCCTTTGCATTTTTTAAAAATTTAATATTTATTTCATATTACAATAAAAAAATAAATAGTTGTTAATATAGGGATTATTTAATTATTTAATTTTTTCCTTATTACTATAAAGTGATAGCTTTTTTATCAAATTAAGTGAAATTTTTATTTGTTGGATGCAGTCTGAGCTTTCTCAGTCCTAGCTATTTTTCTTTTTGGCAGTTATTAAATAAATAAGCATTTTTTATTAGATGATAGGTATGATACGTTTCCTTGCATAGCAGCCTAAAGTAATACATTAATCATTTTTTATTATCTTCTAATTTATATTTTCTAATAATAAATTTGAAAATTTTAAGTATTTTATTAAGATTAGTATTCTACAAATAATTTAACCTATGTTTACTAAAGAATCTCTATCAAGTCCTTTCTTAGCGAATTGATGATATACATTTGCTATAGCCCTAGTGGATTAAGACTAACAAAGCATTAATATTAATTGTTTTATGCGAATGATTGATATAGTCATAATTAAATTTTTAATAACCATATATTTGCTCGTAGACAAACATTATCTTAGAATAAATTTGTAAAAAATCACTATTTTGGTGTTAAAAGTTAGCTAAGTCTTTTATTTGCTTTTTTTGGAATATGTAGGGTTTATAATAATTATGCTAAATATTAAAAAATATATACGGAGATAGCTTTTGGTTTAGGACAACGTATATAGTTTATTAATGTTATTAAATTTAAGTTTTATATTATAAAAAAGAAAGAAAATATATTATTCATAATTGCGGTGAAAATTATGAGTAGACCAGACCAAAAGTATAATTGTACCGATTGGATTATTTCTATATATAAAAGAGATAATATTTATTACAGAATAACTATAATAAAGACCGCACATATTATAAATATAAAAAAACAGAGTGCTTTAATATAGGAGTGATCATCTATTTAGTCAGCAGCTAACTTCTAAACATTGAAAAAATAGGACATGTAAAATTTAGCTAGTAATATTTGTACGTTGCATTAAACTTTTAAATAATAAAATTTATTTTAATAACTTTGCATTATAGCATTTGTATGTTGATAGAAAAGAATTAAATTACTTAACCCAATATTACATGCCAAAAATACATATTAATGTAAGCTATACTGTATAGTTTTTGCATGAATTTGTTTTTTTCATAATCGCTTAGTTCACAGTGAGTCAAATTTTATATATGTGAATTTATAGGTTGGTTAAAGATATTTCAAATATGTTTGACACATTTATTTTAAATATTTTAAATATTATTTTGTATTTGCTATATTGATAAATTAAAATTAGTATGACTCCTTATTTTCTAGCTGTCTAATTTTTATTTATGCATTGTGTCACTCCCTATGGACGAGAGATAATTCTAGGTAGAAATGCGTTAATTGTACTAAAAGCAATACTAAGATTTATACCTAAATAGGAGTAATTCTTCTCAGTCATTGGCATTACGCATTTGCACTAATTTCAGATTCCATTACTCCTATCTCTAGTTTCACGTCGATCCAAATTTACTCTGTCTTTCATCTTTGCTGTTAATTTATAAAGCCTATTTAATCCTGTAGCGTATATAAGTTTAGTTGCGTATAAGTGTTAGGAATGTGTGTTTATCTGGTAAAAAAAGAATTCGGTACGTCTTAAGCATGACAATTTTGATATCATTATTGGCTAGAAAATTGTAAATTAGGCCTAGATAAGTAAAAAATTAGTTCGAAAGTATTGCTAACTTAACTCTTTAAATCAATATCAGTAGCTATCGTAATAGTTGCCAAAAAGTGGCCATAACTATGTTTGCCACATAAAACCTATATATGTTTAGATACTTTTGAAGAAATGTGAACAAATTTAGAATAGATTTTATATAAATAGAAAATTATTCATGTAAAAAGCCTATATTTTATTTGAAAAAATAATCAGCTAAAAAATTGATTACTTAAAATTTTAGAAAGATTCAAAAAAACGTTTATTATTAATACTTAAACTTATCATTTTAATGAGTTCAAATACATATTTTACTGATAATGATTGAAATAGATGTGAAATTTTATTATTATATAGTAGAAAATTTAGGACTCGCAATACTCAGCAATTTTGGCGTGTAAATTAATGCAATTTGTAAAAACAAGATCCTACTAATAAATAAAGATAGATGACTCATATAGACACAAAAGTCTAATCAAAATAAACAAATAATCTCTGATTAAATCAGCATTAGTTGTATAAATTATTGACTAATGTCAAAAATATATATATAAATATAGACTTTATTAAACAGCATATTGAAATAAATTTTGAATCATATTTTTAGACTTAATTGCGGGTCAGAAATAACTTCAGATATTAATAAATACCCTTACCAAACTTTATGTATTAATTTAATTTTTTCAGTAAGTTTACATTTAATGAAGTAAAATAGGCATTATTTATGATTATCAATTTTAGAACTAAGAATTATGTTCGTATTAATTCCTTGAATTTATAAACTATTCTTATATTTATTCTTGCCAAAATACATATTCTCTAAATGTTTAAATACCTTAAAGCATTTTTATTCAATGTAAGATTGGAAAACAAAGCATTGTTAATGTTATGAGTAAAGCAAAATTATAAGAATAAGTACAGGCTTTAAGTTAATACAAGAGAATAAATTACATAAGCTTATTGGGGTTGTAGTCCTCAATAACGAAGAAAATGTAAATGAAAAAAGACTAAACCTGAATTAACAATAAAATATATTTAACGAAACATAATGCATATATATTTAACCATTTAAATAGTTGTCTTAATCGCAAGACTCATTGATAAATTGGAAAAATTAGTTAAAAATACTTCTATGCAACAAAAAGAAAATTCAACCAAAAAAAATTCCCGGATTATTGGTCTTCCAAATAGCATTTGTAGTACATTTTATTTTTTAAATTTTTTTTCAAATTTGCGTTTGTTTTTTTACTTGACACTACAATGATATATTAAATAGATAGAATTTATTTCTACATAATGCAGATTTGATAGTATTTAATTCAGATTGCCAGAAAAGTATTCTTATCGCAAAATTCTAAATAGCCTATCATCATAATTGTGTAAAGTATATGCATTTTGAATATCTAATCATAGAAATTTTTTTCAGAAATTCTAAAAATAAACGTGCAATATCGATAAAAGTGTATCTTAATTAAAAACCATTTAAAAAGTTATGATTTCCAAAAATACTCAAAATGATATGTATCATATATTAATTTATGCTTTAATAAACGAGCAAAAATATTTCTTGAATTTGGTTTACCTCGTTGTCGCAACTTGATCTTGTTGTCAGGATAACTTAGTAGACCAAAGACGTCTGTTATAGTTTGCGTCATAATTTTCAGCATTCGATAGAGGACTTACTACTTGACGAACTCGTCAAAGAGACAAGTAAACCAATCCCTTGACAAAACCTCTTAGAGAAACGGTTACATTAACACTCCTCTTACTATTCTGCTTATCTATTTACTCTTTACTTTCTTATCCAAC
>CAAALY010000119.1:0-12495 GCA_900617795.1 Protopolystoma xenopodis
TTTTGCCGGTTTAGGATAGTAAAACTCAAACTAAATGATTTTGAAGATATTTAGTAATATTAAATTAAATATTTCTTACTATATTATATATAAAGCATAAACTCGCTAATGTTAAACTAACGAGCTAATATAAAATAGCGTTTATTTTAGTTAATTTCTAAACTTATTAGACAAATAGTTAAAACATAACATTTTTCATGTTAATTTTGCATGCTGAAATATATATTTCTAAATATGTTTTGCTGTGATTGTTAGATTTTAAACAAGAATTCTGGTACTTACCTAATAAAATTATATTATATTTATAACTAATATTTGCTATTTGCTAAACTTGCCTTTAGAAATTCTGGATATCGAAGTGCAATCAATTCATTACTTGATAGCGTCTGACAGTATCTCAACCGTCGATTTAACACCTCTCCAAAGTTCAAGCTCGTAATTGAAGGTCCACATTTTGTGTTTAGCTCAAGATCCACTGACGCATCATCAAGACTTACATGGGAGTTTTCAGATCCAAGACGTTTCACCGCCCATGGTTCTTGAGTAAATTCATCATTGCTAGCAAGATACAATATACCATATAAAGGTGGATGAATAAGTTCAATTTTAAACCGGGTTGGATCCACATTCATGTTTGTAATGACCTGATATAAAGCATATATAAGATAAAATTATCTATTAAATAAGTAACATAGGGCATGATAACTCAGGGCTTAAAAAATAAGGTACTAAATACTTAAAGATTTTTACTAATTATTATGGAATTATAATTTGAATTAATGATTTTACTGAGCTACAACTTTATTTCGATCTATTAAAATGTGTATCTTAAAAGCAAAGGAAGATCAAAATTATATTTATCAAAAAATTTTAATAATGCTTAAGGCATTCTAGAAAAATACGAATAGCTTTTACGCTTTTAAAAAATGGTTACAACTGAAATTGTAATGTATTTAGAAAAGAAATATTATAGGATTGCCTGGTAATAATAAAACATCGCAATGAGCAAACATTTCAAGAATATAGATATACCTATGAATTATAGCCCATGTATATCAAATAAACCTTAAAGTTTCATCTATTTAAGAGGTATTACATAAATAGTGATATATATTTTACAAATATATAGAAACAACCAAAAAGTAAGCGCTTTTTAGACTTCAATTAAGACAAATTTGCTCATTCCTTCTAAGCAATGTTTATTAAAAATAAAGCTCTAAATAAAGTATACAAATATTTTTTATGGAATGATATATTGTATTATAGACAGATCATATTCAAAGGTGCCCTGGCATCATATATATATATCACAAGGATCAGTAACCAAATAAATAGTATGACGTAATAGAGTTTAAAATACATCGAAATAAACATATTTAGTTTAAACAATACTTTATTCATTGTATTCGTTCAAAAATCGAAACATTTCAGTTCCCTTAAACCCTCATTATATCAAGAGTAAACTTATAATGGAGTAAAAATATTGTCTAATGAAACTATAGCTTTAAATAATTTATTTGAAGCATTTTTATACATTTTTATTTGCAGCATACGAAGGCCCTTTTAGCATTCGTTCAGCTTTTATAAGATTTTGCTATCATTTACACTAAAAGTAAACGAAAATGATGATTAAGCTGAGAATTTCATTATGGATTATCATATTTTATAATTTAGACTGGAAGATTTTTATTAGAATTAGTTGTTATTTTGTATGTAATTCCAAGGGAAACATCAACTTTATGTAAAATATCAAGATAGCCATTTTACTTTTATAGTTTCCGCTGTTTCAATTAAATTTTTTTTTATTCGACAGAAACTTGCCTTAACAAATTTCCTAAGGTTCCATTGAAAAAGTAAATTCATAAATAAAAATTCACTATATGTAAAACTTCACGTTAGAGAGAAATATATTTCCTATGATTACCAAGTGACAGAACAAATGATGCAAAGTACTAAGAGAATAAAATTATTCTTTTTCGATATTACCAATGGTCAGACTATAAGAAATACTTGAATAAGAACTTAGCCAGCTTAGGTCGGTCAAGGTGATTCAAGGGCGGTTAATTGCATTTTACCACAAGGACCACTAATCTCATTATGAAAAGTCCCAAGTATCAGTACTTAGATTACCTTTTATATATAATTTATAATAATGTATAGTAAAATATGCTCGGTGAGACAATAACTATTCAAAAGCAATATGTTTAATAATTCGAATGTATTAGAGGTTTTCCTTAATATAATGTTACCTCAAATGTCACAAGAGCGCCTTTTCCTGATCTGGCATCTATTGGAACTCGTTGAGGCAACACCACAAACATTGGTTTTGTCACGTTCACGATAACCATTCGACTCACGCTGAAAACACCGTCTGAAATTGTCAAGCGGAGGCAGCCATGGGGTGTCCAAAAACGACGGTCTGAATGCGAAATTTTGGCTGGTGCGTCATAATATCTGCTTAGGTTTGTTTCTACTCTGGCCTGATTATAGAATTTCGAAAAATGTGGAGGCAAATGGCTAACTTCGTGGTGAAATCCAATACGGCCAGCAGCCACATCGGCAAGCGTAAAAATAGTCAATTTGCGGCCAGTTTTCATTGAAACAAAATGGCCGATGATGAGGCCAGCCAGGTCGGCATCTTCAAAGGGATAACCTGAACTTTCAGAGACTTTACCCCAAAATTCGCCACAGCAGAACCCTTCTGATGCGCCAAAACTATTTTTCATAATCGGAGTCCAGTCCTGCCATGAAATCGCTAGTCGCTTAGCAGCATATTCTGACAATGTCGTGAAGGTAGCGTTGCCTTTATTTGATTCTTTAGATTTGTGGGCATCTGCTAATAATCTACTATCATTCGAGTTATCCAGAAGTAAATCAGGATCTTCTATTGCCAGCCAATTAAATGGTACTAGGGTGGTAGAATTGAATTTAACTTGGAGAGCAACAACTGGGCGAATGAAAACAGGTGGATTGTCATTGACAGGGATAACTTGTATCTTTGATAAATAAAATACAAAAATATATTATAAAAACAGAATATAATAAAGGTATTCAGTTAATAAAATTATAGTTGATTCAAAGTTATAAAAATGTGAATAATTTCAGAGATTTGATGTTTTATGCATAGATCACACCTAATACCTCATTGAGGTTATTCCATTACCTTCTTGGCCAAATAGTATTTAGCTCATTTTTATTGTACTTGATATTGATAGTTAGGAAAAACCATTGATCTGAATTAGATACACATTGATATATATATGCATAACAGATTAAAGATTTATATCTATACTAAATTAAACACGAATAATATTGCTGGATTATATATCAGACATTGAATTCAAAGATATTTGCTAATACTTAAACCTTCTATCCACTAGCTTAAATTAGATATATTTAAAGATACAACAGCTGCAAAATAAATTGATAAATAGAATTCTGCGCATAAAAACCTTTTGCAGTTATATAACTTATTTATCTTCCTAATTATTACGTAATAAAAGTAAAAGTACAAATAAGCCTGGTAAAGATAGACTTTATCCATATTGTAAAAATAATTTGAAATATTAATAAGGCTTTTTTAACTATGCTACTTGAAACTTTCGTTTACTACAAGTTATTCCAGCTTACTAACGAAAACTTGATACGAATTAAGACAGGGCTTTTTAAAACTCTATTTCTAATTCTATTATCTTCAAACAAATCGTTACATCGTAATCTACTTTTTGTCTGTCTTAACATATCCTTGTTTTCTCCAAGTTGGCTTAGGAACTAGGCCACTTGATCACTAAGTCTGCTCTCCTACCATCCTCTGCTCATTAAATTTATTACCCAAATAATGTCATTGCTGCCCTAATCTTCCGTTTCCTTGTGCCTCCACCATGTGAGGTTATTATTTCTGTTGCTTTTCAATCGCTCTTGTGTCCAGTATGTGAGATGTGTTCAGCTATATCTGATCTTTCCTTATTCATTTTTCTGAGGAGACTTTAATATTCCTTGATTCGTTATTGTTCTTCATAATAGTGACGCATTTATGCTTATGACAAATTGAAATATCTGTATTAAACCTACATTTTTTCATTGACACTGAAACCTATATATATATGGGTTGTATAGAAAAATATAATTGAATATATTTATATCCACATTCATTTGCGTTCAATTCTCCTAACAATAGAAGAATAAAAGCTCATTAATACGTTATATTTGATTCATTATATTTACTTTTGTAGAAAGCCCAACATAACTATTTTAAAATCAAAATAATTCCTTAGTGGTGAATATTTGTAAATATATTGAAAAAATGAATTATTTTTGGCAGATTAATTTATTTATAAGTTGATCTAAGATCATAAACTTGAGAAAAAACTCACGAAACATGGGTAAGGCTTGAAAATAAATTATTTTTAATAGCAACGCTTTCTTTTTCATTAACATTATTATCATTGTAATCTTATTACTGATTGCCTTATTGAATCAGTTCTAATCGAAACTCTATAAAGACTTTATGGAAATATTAAATAGTTGCTATTGCCTAAACACTAATTTGATATTTTGAAGACTCTGCGATATATAAATTACTTATTTTTTTTAGTTCTCGGAGTTGACTATTAATGCACTTTAGTGATTCCAAGCAATTATCTTCGTTTATTTGCGTTAAATAGGATGTTAATCGTAAATGAAGAATTAATTCTAATAAATTAAGGAAATAGCATTACACTAAGATGTCACAATATATACATTTATTAGCAAGTAAACCTCGGCTCCATAAGCATTCGCCATTAGATAAAGATATATAGATTAGCTGATAAGATTGAATAACTCATTACATACAATAGATAATTATTCCTCCAAAACTTTCAATTAAGAGAGTCATGGGTAGGCCTGGATAGCTTGTGGAACGGTATCCTATGCGGATCTTGATCATGGTCACTTAGATCCGTTTCTTATTTTTATAGTTGACTGATTTCACTTGGCTTCCGTCCAAGTATACATTTCACTTCAGGCGCTATTTCTCAAGTCATTAGTAACATGTAAACTTACGCTTTATCGAGCAGAGCGTCTTAGGTTTTTCTCTCATGCCTGCAGATATCAGGCATTGCAACCATGGATCTTCTCCTTGATTATACCCATGTGCCCAAATTATAAGGATCCTTGCCGTACCTCAAGCAAAATTCTAGTCAACCTGGTCATAATTCCGAATTTTTTAGTCACCTTTGATAATCTGTCTTCCTAGTCTTGTGATCATCAGGCACTCAAAGTTGTAGTTCTTTTTTAGAACAGACTACACCCACCAAGAACGTGTTCGCTTGATTTCCGAATGTTCCACACACACTTATTCCTTGAAATCTCTTTTTCTCCTGTTAACGATAGATCTTTGATCCAGTAATCTCATTTTTGGCTGTCTTGGTGTATCCTTGTTTTCTCCGAGTTTGCTTAGGAACTAGAAACATTTATCGCTAAGTCTGCTCTCTTACAATCATCTGTTCATTAAATCTATTTCCCAAATAATGTCAATGGCTGCACAAATCTTCCGTTTCGTTGTAATTTTACCATATGAGGCCATTTTTTCTGTTACTTTTCAAGCGCTCTTGTGTTCAGCTATATCTGATCTTGCCTTATTCATTTTCTTAAAGAGACTTTGATATTCTCTCCCATTTAGCAAATGTATTTACGTTGGCAGACCCCGCATGTTGTGCAGTAAGCTCTAGAGTAATCCAATTTGCTACTCTCTCAGGTTGCATGGGTAAACTTGTGAATAGTGTTATTTTTTTCTTCGTGGTCACCTGAATATTCCATTTTCTTAATATTGGCTGTCGTTTTTTAATTAGTTCGCAGGGATGTGGGCATATTCCCTTTTTTTAATCTTTCTCCGACATTTGTTTTATAATCTCTGTTCTGCCATTGGCTTTTCATGACCTGTATATTTCTTTTTATTACCTTTCTCGGATATCCGTTACCAAGGGATATCATATTTAACTTGGCTAATTCTGCATTCCAGAATACTTCTTCCGTTAAAAGTAGTCTTCTGATGATTATAATCCTCAATATTGCTATATTTAGCCTGTCTCTTGTGATCGTACGGAAAATTGAGTATTATTCCTGAGCGTCCCATTAGATAGAATTACTTAAACATCCATAAAAGATAGCGGCTACTCTTGCTCTACTTTAATTTTTAATTTATTTCTCTAATCAATCTGATTAACTTCAGGAAATCTTCCAATTTTACTTTTTCATGAGATTAATTTGGGAAGTAGTCGTCCAGGTACATCAGGAACACTCTAGATTGCTGCGGAGCATCTATAAGTACTCATTTTATTCGTTCATGTATACGTTTGCCAAATGATATGAGAGCTCTGGGTACACGGATTGAATCAGGGGGATGACTAGTCGAGGTATGACCTGATATCTGCAAGAATGGGACTCAGGGTCTAGATGCTCTGCTCGGTGAGGAGAAAAAGTGAATGCTACTATAGGCTTGAAAGATAGCGCCTCAAATAAAATGTATCTTTGAACAGGAATTTAGTGAAATCAATCGACTAGAAAGATAAGAAAAGGATCTACCTGCCCATAATGGAGATCAGGATAGAGGGTCTAGGTCAAATGAGCAAATAGAGAGCATGGAGGAGAAGGTAAACAACAGACATGATGGCGCCACACTAATCACGCCAAAATGGCCACATTTATAAAACAATAGAATATAAATAATTTAGTAGTTGTGATAGGACAAAAAAGAGATAGGAGAGAGGAAGTAGATAGATGAGCCAGAACTCAAAAAGGAGTGATAGTGTAACTGTTTGGCAGAAAGCTTGTCAAGGAATCGAATTCAATTATCTCTTTGACAAGTTATAGCTTAATGCAGAGACTGGCAAGACTAACCGAATATGCCGGCCTCGATGCCGGCGAAGCGTCTGGGAATGTACTATTTTCACACTCAAACGCTGCTAATCATGGTAAATACCATAGCAGAGAACATCGGGCAATTCGAGTACAACTAATTCTCCTGACAAAACAACTAAGATGGGAAAACGAGATCGGACCACATAAAATATTATTAGGCTCTTCATTGGAAGCAAAGTTTTGAAGGTATTTAAAATACAGGTGTTGACAAAAAATTAGTTTTTCTTTATAATTGATGCTGGCAACCTGCAATATAGTAAAGATTCTGTGATAAAAGACATATTTCTCATAAAATTACTGGAAAATCAATTTTGGTGGCATCTAGAGGTCCACCTACATTATATGAATTTATGATAGCTAAAAAGAACTAAAAGAGATAAATGCCTAAATTAATAATGTCCTTTGGTTCAGAACTCTAAAATCAAAATGAAGTCATGGAAATATCTTCAGAATAAGTAAACAGAATAGTTTTACAAATTAATTAGACATTTTTAAATAGTTTAAGTTTCCATATAACTTGAGTTGAATGGAAAGCTTAAATAATTTGCTTTATCAAAACTGCCTTTTAGCGTACACTTGGCAATCTGAAGGAAAGCGAGCGCCATAGCGGGAGCCAAGCTTTTGCTGAAAACATGCTGCCATATAAAAACGAGCAATGATACAACATAAGCAAGACAGATAGGGAATTGTCCAGAATTAAGTCGGTTTGGCTGGCTATATTTCATTGTATCCTAGGCCTAAGGTCCAGTTTAGGGTAACCAAAGAGTTGCATAAGCCTGACAATACCCAGTGCAATTCATCTAAAATAAAATTATTTATAGAATCACTATTTGCATGTTATTGCAAATTTTGCTGTGACCTAAGATTCAAGCATACTGTAGAGGTATAAACAGAACTAGCAGATGAATAGTCCTTTGACAAACTTCCTATTCCAACAAACTCTAAAATAAATTCTTTATGTAGAATGGCAACCTTTATGCAGAAAACAACTATAAAAATAAATAAATAATCATAAATGAAATTTTATTTCCACTGTTATAGCTTTTTCATCCATATCTATAGTAAAACTATTTTTCACATTTTCATTATAATTCTGAATAGTGGATAAAGTCAATTCATAACTAAAAATGTACTCTGATTGCAAATTAAACTAATATTGGTATACAATAATCGCAAAACTCCCTTAATAATACGATTTAAGCATGTGCATATGCTCAATTTGGTCTTTCTATCCGAAATATCTAGATCAATGCACTTTATCCAGAGTAGCCTGCCTTAGTATCTATGACAATTTATAGAGTCAGAACTCAGATTTGGAATAATGAACATGATATTTCTTCTTCTCTGCTATACATTTAAAACATAAGGAGAGATAATAGACATAAAGTTTTTTATCCAAAACCCTGTTATTACTATAAGACTAATATTAATAATTATAATCGCCATCATTTTGCTTGTTTAAAAAACAACAAGATTAGTTAGAAGTCTCAGTCTTTATTCAAAGTTTGTAAGCAGTTATCTGCATTAAATGATATCAGAAAAGGAGGAAGAAATTATTAGGTACCGGAAAGCTTCTTAAGGGGAAGCAAGAAGTGATGAAGGACTGAAATAAGTCAGCCTCAAGATGCTATTTAATTTCCCTGTTGAGCATGCATTCGCTCAAGTGATAGACATTTTTTGTCTTTGTGACGAGTTATACCTTGGTGCTAAGGATGGCAAAGCTCACTGACGATGATGTTAAAACATAGTAAGAGTGCATCGTACAAGGTGCGCTCGTGTAGATCTCTCTGAGAATACAATCAAGTTGCGAAAATCAGGTAGAACCACTCCATTATAAGGAAAAAAGCCGCGGCCATTTAAAGGCTAAATCAACCTGTCCTTCATTTATTCGATATATATATATATAGACCTTATAGGAAGGTATAATTAAAATAATTAATGAAAAATTATTCCTAAGTAGATAAAATAATAGTTAACTTCATATACTGATAAATAAAGAATATATGAATCATCTAGGTTATAAATATTTGCCGGTGTTAGCTAGTACTTTGATTTAAACTAATGTATACAGTATGAAACCTCTAATTGATATACTTCATTATTCAATCTTAAGCAAGAAAAAATAAAAATAAGAATACTAGAAAGGTTAGTGAATGACTTAGGTTAAACAATGAGTACCTTTCTTGTCTGGTCCTATTTAAATTATTAGGTGCTAAAGTTATTTATATATTAGTAAAAACAAGTCAATATATATAACTCATAAATTTATTAGCGAATCCTTTATATAGTTTTTTAATAAACAAGGAAGTTATTTAAAGAATAATTAAAATTGAAGTTTTACTCTCTTTCGGAAGTATAGACAAATGTTTAAATTACTCTCATCATCGACAACCGGTGATAAAAACAGATAATATTTAATTTCTAAGATTAACATATGTATGGATAATTGTAGTGAGCTATAATGTTTAATTATGCCATTATTCAAAAATTGTTTGACGACTTAATTGAAAAAATTATAGTATCCGTCACTCATGTATGTACTTTACAGTAAGTTTGTGCGTTTAAAAAAATAATTATCAATAAAGCAAAGTTAATTTGCTTATCAGTGTTCCGTTTTAAAGTAATGACAAAATATATGAGCTTAGCTAAAAATAGTCTACGTTCTCAGGTTACAATATCTAGTAAGAAATAAATAGATGGAAATCTCCATCAAATTTTAATTATCTAATTTACTTATAAAAATGATTTTACATAAATTGGTATTAGCACACTAAAAATATTTTATTAATCAAGAATGTGAGAGGTTTATTCATCCTTATTCTTGGTCCTATTTCATTCAGTACGTTTTTATGTTAAAATACCAGAAGAGCTAGTTTGTACGATATAAAATCCCTCAAAATTTGTATTAGAGGGTATTTTATTGGAGTATAGTAATGACTAATATTCCACCCTCAAAGATTTGTTCTATTTATCATCATAACTATCCACTAAGTAGTAATCTCTTGATCTAAATTTAACAGCACTTAGAGCATGACTCAGATTTAGCATGGTGACAGCGCAACTTAGGCCGTTCAATCGATTCTTCCTGTTTAACTAAATTAAACATGGCTTTCAAAGTATTTTAAGCCGGAAATACTCTGCACTAATTACTTTTATTTCCTCTACTGCTCTTATTTTTTGTGATCTCTATTGTTCTTATATAAATCTTTTCTATTGACGTCACACAATACTATCGTGTTTGCCTATCCAATCTGAATCCTCCTCTTTATAATGTACTCTTTCACTCTTTTTTTTCTCTATACAAGGCATAGAGAAGCCGAGCGCAAATCTTTAGGTAAATCTAGAGCAGTAACTATTTATGTTATTTACTTTGGACAATATAGCCATAATTTTATATATATATATATATACTTAACTACTGCTATAAATACGATACGATTTCCAGCTCGAAGATACGTTAATTAAATGTCATTATAATCAATATTAATTGTAAGACTCCTCTTTTTAACGAAATATCTTTATAGCTGATATGTTACTTAACCGTTTAACATAATACAAAATATATCACTATACTAACTGTTTTAAACAGTTAATATTTATTACGTGGCAACTAAATTAGTAGTAGGATGGGTTATCGCCATTCGATGTTTTGTGTTTCAAAATACCTATTTAACAATAAAACCTATTTAACTAGGTATGAATATGTTGTATAGCTAAAATATCCACTTAAAAAATAATATTTAATACTCATTTAATAAGTCCTTAAGCTTAGCCTGCTAATAATAATTATATATATAATATATAATCCTTTACTTGCTGCTAATGATTCCTAGAGAAACGATTATTACTATTAGGCAAAGGGTGAGACAATAAAATCTAAATATTTGTTTTTAAACCAATATTACTCAACTGATGAGAAATATGTTCTTTTTGACTAATAAAAATCAAAATATGCATACGAAAATGTTTATTTATATTATAAAAGCTTTTTAATGCTAGCGAATATGTTGCATTTATCATTACTCTGGGGATTAAGGGGCAGAGGATCTGAATTAAGAGTGATTGCCTAGAGCTCAGCTGAAATATTGGATTAGGAAGTGTAGGTAATAATGTAATATTAATTCATGTGTAGTTCACATGTTATAATTTAGAGGATAAGAGCGGGAGAAGATGGCAATTACTAGAAAACCAAGGTGTTGAGCTGCGTATTGTAGGCTCGCATCACGATCTAATGCTGCATATACACAGAGCGTGGAGAGAGAGCATTGATTCGTGATCAGTCTAGAAAAATTAGCTTTGATATGAAGAGTCCTATGACAAGGTTGTTAAGAAATCTTGCTCAAATTAAGGCGATCTTCCTAAAAGCAGAGGCTAAATTGACTTTGCTATTGATGAATATGTAGTGTATAAGGACGTATAAGTAAGGTAAGGAGAAACGGATCACAATTTATTAAAGGAAAGAAGCTGTTTTAAGATATTTGGACGGTTGGATAAAGGTAGTCCACGAGAGTATTATGCAGGCAGAAACACTTTTCCTGAAGGAAATGGAGCCGTGGGTAGATAAATCCAGTTATGATTTCTTCCTAATAAATGCTTTGTGGGATATAAACTTCGGCCTCTGATTGGTATCGGAAGATTGATTCTACTGCGTAGGAGCTAGCATAATCTATTAGATTCAAGTATGACTAGTGAGGAAGTAGTTAGTCTAAATTCAGACTGCAAGTCAGGGTTTAACAGTCAGACTGTGTATGTAAGTCGTGACTGGTAAGTGTGAGAGGGAGGCAAGATAGTGGTAAAAAGCTTACTGAGTAAAATGGTCTAAAAGCTAAAGGTGAGGTAAAAATAAGAGAGCCACCTTAAAATGTATAGTAGGCTTATTGTTTAGCATGAAATGAAGCTGCTGAATATATGCTAAAAAAAAACATAAATACATTTAGTAGAATTCTATATATGGATAAATATGATGTCTCTAGTTATAGGGACGCTATAGCATACTACTTATTTTGCCTTCCAAAATCTGCAATATTTCGAGAATTTTAATTACATGATCTTCTATTTATAAACCCAATCAGTTCGAAAAAAAATTTAAATAATATTCTTTACATGCAAGTTAAGATTTGCTTGATATTCTCAATAACTAGGATCATAACCAAGGCACAGTTTTAATACGCTGTACTCTATAAACTTTAAATCAACCTGAATTATTAGGTTATATATATTTTTAAATAGGCTTGGAAGACATCGCAATTCTTATTACTATAGTATATACTAGAACAAGGATAAAAAATGCTTGTAATATGTGAGACTACTCAAATTTTGATATACTGAAAAAATGATTGTGTTATTTAGTAAATTGTTTAAAATAATTGTAGTTATATAATTATTTTTAAAATTACATTAGTATTCAGTTATAAGCTAGCAACATGTAATTTCAGCCTCTTCATCTATATGAAAGTATATTTAATTAAACTATCACATCAAAAAAGCTTGACATCTATAGTTGCCAATACTTTGTGGCTTGAATAAACAGAGTTAATTCATGAAATTTAATCATAAATATTTCCAGGCAGAAAGAATTTAGAAAATTTTATTTTG
>CAAALY010000120.1:0-12442 GCA_900617795.1 Protopolystoma xenopodis
AATCATGAAACATTTTTTTGTATAGTATCCTTTTGAGTTTACCTAAATCTCTTATAAGGCTGTTTGAGGATTCTAAGTGTGATTGCCTCTGTAATCATTAATTCAAGTTGATAAATTTTTTATTAGGTTCACGTTCATTTCCTTTCTTTTTGTAACAGGTGACAAAATACCTGAAGCAAAATCTAATTTTTTTTCGTAATTCGAATCATAAGAATGACCCATTTTCGTATTTTATTATTTTAACATATGAATTATCTAAAATATTATAATTTTGGCTCCCAATGATAAAAATGAGAATAAGGCTATGACTACCAGATATGTCAAATTTATGCATATGTATGGTAGAAGACTAGCATTATGTCTAGGATTTTTGTTAGCACTAAAGTTGAAGTGTACTAAAATATTTAAGATGGCTGACAATACATCGAGGATACAAGAACGAAGCCAAACTAGTCATCAACAGCGAAACGAAACTGCGACCAAAAGGAGGGCTTCACCATCTTGGCCTTCATACCTTCAAATAACTTTTCACAAGGTCATCAAGTGATCAGCAGCAGTAATAATGAATTTTGTCTCACATCAAACTTTGGTCTAAGTCTTCCCTTCCTTAAGATTCAACTTTATCAGAGGCGTAAAACAAAGAAGATGCGCACCAATTCTGTATTTAAATAATAAAAGCGCAACCGATCTTTCGCTATAAGTCTCGAAGTCGGTCATTGGCACCTAAATCCACTCCCTTTCGATTTTTCGCAAAATATATGCACAATATAAACGTAGTCAACTTAGAAGTGGGTTGACTTTATTTTTCCAAGTTGGTCCTGTTGTCAAGGGAATTTAGTTCGACGTATCTCGTCCGAAGTCCTCTGCTATAGTAGTTTTTATAATTCCTAGCGTCAGACCATGGACTTGGGACATTCTCTGAAGTTTTGCCGGCATCATCAGTGAGTCTTGACATTATCAGAACCAAATTACAACTGGCCATAGAGACAAGTCGCTGCAACGAAACTTTTAAGAATGTACCAAGTCTACAGTCTGACGGCGGGAAATATGAGGACTGCTCCAGCAGAAAACTTCGGACGAGGTGAGTCCAACTAAGTCGCCCTGACAACACAACCAATTTGCGAAAGCGAATTAAACTCATTTCTATACATCTAAAAGTGGCTGCGACCCAACCGAAGGCCACACTATCTTGGTCTTCATATCTTATCAGCTTAGATTACTTAAGGAGATTTTAGGATTAATATTTGAGTTACTGATATTGCAAATAAGTAACGTTGTCTAGCTTAATTTACAAAAGATTTTTTCATCGATGATCCCATAATAAATTGTGGTTTAGTAGATTCCTAACCTGCCTTGGATATCCCACTTGCCCTGTGACCCAGTGGCACTAGCGTACGCTGTAAAAAAATATCAAATTGCCGTTATGATGCTCACGACTCCGTTTATAATCCCTTTTGGTGTGCAAAAGGCTTAAGCGATATCTTAACTAAATCCTACCCAGAATGAGAAAACCGTTTGGGAGAAAGAGCCAAGTAAGTTCAATGTAATCATTTGGCTTACTCATATAATTATCCTTAAGAAGCTGGAATTATGAGGTAGTAATATAATATTTATTACCTATATTTTATTTGGCAAATGACATGTCATATTTTTTTATCAATCTATCAAGTTTGACCGATCAAAGAAATTATGTTTCATCTAATATCATGATGGAATATTTGAATGCTATCCGAGAGAACGAGCTGTAAATAAGAATGTATGCATATAATTGTATATTCCGAATTTTAATTTATTTTTTTATATACCTGGAACATGGGAATAATTATTTTTGAATAAAGGCAGAAGTTAATAATTTACTTAATATTATTTTTAGCTGATAATTAGGGTTTCGAGATAACCAGTAAATCAATTATATGAGATACATTCACCGTATTTCGTTTAAGGTGAGGGAAGACTGGTATTTGAAGGATTTGAGTGGAGCTGATGTTTCCATCGACCTTCACATAGCTTTGCTTTCCTAAAAGATGTTCATATCCAGGGTTGACTTTGGAAAATCGAGGCTCTATGAAACTCAATGGAAGCATCAGCTCTATTCATATCATTTTGTGGAAAAATTCAACTACTAGTCCTTCATCAGCTTAAACGAAATAGAATGAAAACACCTCATATAACAGATTTATTTGTTATCTCGAAACCCTACTTATAAACGAAAAAAATATTAATGCAGTCGATTGTCAAAGCAAATATAACTTTGCTTTACCGACAATCCTACCAAAGAATGTGATATGGGAAAAAGCCTGACTTTCGTTGAAATTCATATCTGTTCTGTAAACCAAGGGAGTGATTAATGTGTCGAGATTACATGCTGCTTTGTCATTGTTCAACTCCCGCTAAGGGTGTTAATAAGACCTTGGCGAGGTCTAAATTGTAGTTCATCCTGGTTGAGAATAGCTTCGGGGGAAGAAAAGCTATGCAAAATTCAATGGGAACGCCATGTATACTCATATGATTGCGGGAAAATTAAGCTACCTGCCCTTCACCACATTTAACGTAATAGAATGAACACATCTCATGTTACATAATATTGATAGAAACGACTATGAAGATAGAAATAATATTTTTTATTTACTGAATTTACCGCCTACATGATGCTAAACCCAAATGCTTTTTAGTTCCTTACCAGATGACAAACTAACGCCGACCATCGCAGGGAGAGCCTTAGAAACTGCTTTGACTAAGAGCACATCCTTCCTCACAGCGAAGCTGTTCTCCTTGCGTGGTATCGGTTCCCAAAAGGAGGCTAAAGTTGTGGATAACGTTCAAGTCGGACTTTGGTCAAGAGCCTCTCCGAGGCCTGTATTATCATCTACCTCAAACTTTTCGGACTTTGTTATCGAAGAGACACAATCTAGTTCCCATCTTGAAGCCTCAATTAACCTAGAAAAATTAGGTCTACTTCCAAATGCGTCTTGTGCTAGATCTGTACTAACGTGCTCACCAAACATCAGGCCAGTCGATGAAGAAATTATGGGGACAAAAACACAGCCACAACAGCCCCGTATGGGATTACGGTTGCCGGTAGTCATTGCTGGAGGACACTTTGAAGAGAGGTCTGAGCATAATGAGCCGACAAAGCGACAAATTAGTTTGCCTACAAAGCAGAGTAAGAAAGAGATCTCCAAAACTATTTTCTTCTTATTACACTGACAGTACCGTAGAAACGTTTTATTAATATGGTCTGCCCATAGCTGCGCATTTTTGCTGAAATTCCTATATACGTTTTATACTATATTATACAATTGGGGTGATATTGCCTGCAAGATATGGCGGAACAGTTATTCCCATATATAGAAAATTCAAAATCGTATGAACTTTTGGTTCTGGCCCAATATAAATAATTTCTAACATACTTATCTCTATAATTAGTCTGAAGCAATCTCTAGCTTTGTTTTGCTCATAGGGTAATTTCCAAGAAGGTACCCCTTTTCAATGTAGTCATATCTTCTTTCGGCATTAGGTCGGATATCACATAATTTCTAGACGTCTAAACAATTTCGTTTAGGCTTCGTTGATAGACTGAGTAAACTTCAACACTAAGCTACAAACTGTCTAAGCGACAGAGTAAGCTAGTTGTATCTGTCAACACCGATGAAGACCATGAAATTCTTTTTCAATGTCGGGTTGCATATTCTCCGAAGAAGTTCAGTATTATCCTCCCTCACTCCCACTTATCTCCACACCCGTTTACTGGGGTAAACCCTTCAATTGCTGTGAGCCACTACTTCAAAATTACTAATCGTTAAAATGGAATGAACGATAGCACTTTAGTTTTTACTAATTTCATCTATGCTTTTACCATGGATACAATTAAAACTTCCAGACTTTTTATTAAGTATAAATTATAAGTTAAACATATTATGCTATCATATCTTCTCTTCAATATATTTAAGGGATTTATCACTTTATCTTTCAGGTCTATTCTCTAATAGGACAGCAATACAGTTAGCTGGTCTTGATGCCAAAATTGTATCACTATTTCCTAAAGCCCAAGGCGCGCCCTACTTTGATCGTCCCGCCAAACAGGGCCCAAGAACTGCCGAATCCTCACCCAATCTGCCTATGGGCATAACTCGATCACTTAGGCGAGCAGAAGCCCAGAACTCCTGTTTGAATTCTCCATCTGTTGGCGACCTAATTAGTCCGCCTTGCAATTTTGGGGATCAGACGCTCTGCACAATTAAAAATAAGGTTCCAGAAGCTTTGAGCCATTTAGGCGTAAGCGCCGATTGTCAACCCACTACTTACAAATCGACCAGCTGGCCTCCGGTTTGTACAACCGCCTTATCTTCAAAATCCCTGACATCTACTACAAGCCATAAACGATCATCAGATCCTTCTAGTCAGAAAGCAGAGTTCATTGGATTTGCTTTTCCGGATCCGACCATTCAAGCTCCTTTTGCCTTTCTTTCGCGTCTGGCTGAAATGGCCAACTACGAGAATGAGACAGTTAGAATCGAAAAATCATCTGCTCGTCAAGGGGAGGTTAATCATAAGAAGATCTTTCGCGTGCCAATAATTTAAAATAAAAAAATGATGTCTCTAATTTCTAACAAAATTATTTATCTATTTATTTACATAATCATATTTTACAATAGTTAGGAAGGTCCTTATCTTGTATTGAATGTAAAGAAACTTTTCCTTAACAAACTTACGATGTCTTTCCGATCGGAGGTCTGACCGTTCATTGGAGTTTAGGATATAAACCAAAAAGAATTAACATAGTATCATTTTAATCTGGTAGCATTTGGTTAAAATACCCTAAACTTAAATAACGGAGAGCAGTCGGGAGACAATTATTGGCTGCATTACTCTAAGTTAAGAGCTAAGAAAATATTATGACCACCGCCTTTAAAAAAATGCTCCATACCTAGAGTATTAGAACAAATTATATCTTTTTACTTTAATGCTGCGAATTAAAAAGATGGTTTATGCTTTTAGCTTTGTTGTATTTTTGAAACCAAATGAAACTCTGTATGATCGAATATCTCAGTAAGATACTTTCAAAGAATTATTGCTATTATTCCGAGGTATTAAGACCAAGATGGTGTGGTCTTTTGATGGTCGCGGTCACCTTTCGTTGTATAGTGGTTGTTTGACCTTGTTTTCTAAACTTGGTCATATTAACAGCAAGGCCTAGAGGAACCCGCATAGTCCAGAGTCGATAGTATACATGATAATTATACATGACTTGTACATTCCCAGACGTTTCGCCAGCATCGTAGTTGGCATTTTCAGTGAGCCTTGTCAGTCTTAGCACTACACCACAACTCGTTAAAGAATCAAATGAAGTCGATTATTTAACTAATTGTCTGCTAAACAGTTGTAGCATCTCTCCTTCTATCCGGCGGTATTCACCTATCTTATATCCTCGTATCACCCCTTCAATATCAATATTTCTTACGTACTTATTCAAATGTGGTTCTGGTGTGCCCTTTTGAGCCAATTCCATAAGATCTTTTCACATCCAACGCTGGATTTCTCACCCCTTCAACCCGTGTGCTGGGAATGTTGATTTGAGTCGGTCCTATTAGACCAAAATCCTATTTCCTTAAGTCCTATCATAATAGAAGCATCAGAGACTAGTGCTAGTTGGCTAACAGTAGACGGGGTCCATGAGGGATAGGTTTTACCTTAAAAATTACCCTCTGTACATGACGAACAGTGATAAGGAGATCTATAGCCCCAAGTTCGTCACCCATCCGGTTTGAGAATCCATCATTTGGTGGCCTTCGCAGTTAGGGAGGATTATACTTGTTATTAAAGACTTGAGACAGATTGTGTGAAACAACGCCTCTGGTAGCACAGTTAGGGTGGTAATGGTCAAATGAAATCCCAGAACCATGGAGATAAGAGACGGATCCTACGGTGCAAGAGTGAGACTCTGATAGGACATATGGGAATAGGATTGCGGAATAATATGGCAGATTCAGATCAACGTTCCTAGCACAATGGTAGGAGGTGGGATGAGAAAGCCGGCGTGGGGTGTGAAGATTTTTCATTAAATCCGCTCAAAAGGGGACACGATACCACATTTAAATAAGCAATTAAGAAATTGTGATAGTGAAGCGGTAGCACGTGAATATAGGATAGGTGAATACCCCAGAAGAGGGGGAGAGAGACCACAACTGTTTAGCAGACAATTGGTCAAAGGGTCGACTTAACTTTTCTTTTTGACGGGTTGTAGTTTGGTGCTAAGAGTGAAAAGGCTCATTGACGATGCCGGCAAAACGTCTGAGAATGTACCACGTCCACGGTTCAAATTTGGAAATGTCCATGCATACAACGGATACCGGACTAGGTGCGTTCCTCTAAGCCTTCCTACCAATATGACCAATTTGCTAAAACAAGGTCAAACAACTTTTATACAACAAAGGAGACTGCGATCACACAAAAGGCCACACCATCTTAGTCTTCATATCTTCTAATAAGTTATTGACATCATATTTAAAATTATTTTATCCTAAATAATGATATATGAACTAAATGAACCATATATTTCATTACAATTGTAAAATGAATTAGGAAAATTTTAAATGCTTATGAACTTAAGCAGATGCGTGCATGCATAATAATAAATAATATTCCTTCACTTATCCTCCACAAAACATATTTTATTGATATTTGACATAGTTTTGGCTGGTCATATGAATATCCTCTACATATTCATAGCGTCAACCTCATCCTGCTATTCTTTAAAGAAAATATGGTTGCAAAACTGTTTTGAAAAATTTATTAACACAGTATTCGTTTTGTGTTTAAGTAACCACTAACCTAACTACGCTGTCAGAAAATTGTGTATTGGCTGTCGATATAAGTCACATAAATTAAGGCAAAAGAATTGGCAAAGGTCTTTTAAGTGAGATCGTTTTACATATGCTTTGACACTCACGGAACGTAAAATTAATCATAACGCGAAGTAGAGTAGTCTTAAGTTTGCTATTGAATTAATTAGTAAAATGCATTGTAAAAGGGCATTATCGTTAAGATATATAGAGTTTTAACCTTCAACTATGTGTCCTCGGCAGTCTCAGTGTGATTACTAGAATGCAGGTACATAAGTAGTTACGAAAGCCAATAGTACAACCAATCCTAGAATTCAATGGCCCAAAGATATTACCTGGCTGCACAGGTGATAAATCACATTTATAATTCAAATAAACTTATGGTAAAAAGCTTAAATGTTGATAACTATATAATAATTATTCGTTGGGTTTTATTTAAACTAGCATTAAGCTAATAGAGAATAACAATATGGATGCCGACTAGTTGAGAAGTGATAAAATTTGGCATTTTTTCTTATGCTCGAATGTTGCTAAGAAAGAATAGGCAAACCGTTGGAGAGATAAAGAATCCAAAGAGTTTAGAAAGTAACCTTGACACCTTCGGTTATTTCCACCTTATGTCAGAATTAGGACACCTTCTCTAAATTGGGCTGCTACTACTATTATCCTGGATAGCAAGAGTCGCCTCATTCACAAAAGACTGTTGAAACAGAAGAATACTTGTTGAGGTTGTCAGATCTAGATGGCAGAACTTAAAGAATACGTGGTAAAAATTGAAAATGAAATAAAAAATTCTACAAAATTTTGTCCTGCAGAATATAATATTTCAGTTACAAACTGAACAAATAGTCTAGGCTTTATTAGGGAGTTTATGAAGATCGGTAAGAAATTAAACATTAACATTTGATATGTAATTGGTAGACTGAGGATAGTGAGGGTGTTAAGTCATATTTATGATAAAAGCAGCTCCACAGTTGTGTCCAAGAATTTGTTTATAGTTCAAGTCCAAACTAATTTTTAGGAGGCTAATTAATTCAACCAAAGGGTATTTAGGCGTTGTGTAATCGAATTAATGAGCCGTGTTGAGTCAAGATTAAAAAAGCAGATACCATTAAACCTTGAAGACCTTAGGACAGATGACTCAGCATTAGTTTAGTTACTCTATTTGGCTGTTTCTATCTGTCAATGATTAAAAGACACTGTCACCCATGAGCAATAATATAAATAGATGGATATAGAGAGAGACAGTTAGATAGACGCCGTTAGTTAATTCATCTACGTTTATATATATCATAAGAAATCCAACACATTTTCGCTTGAAAATAAGAACGAATAAAAAAACAATTTCACGTGATAATGGAAAGGAAGATAGCTAATGCAAAAAGATTTTAGCTGGCAGTATTGAATATGAATACATGATGAACTTACAAAGGAAATAAAAGTAAAGATAAAGAAATGATTAAAGAAGGGTAGAATAAGATTGGGTAGAATCTGTCTAAATTTTAGCCATGGTTTGGATTAAAATTTTCGCATTTTTTATTTAATCTACTGAGGGTAATCAAAATGTATCACTTTGCTCAGTGTTTAATATAAAAAGTCAAGAAAACTCATAATAAAAGCAACTTTATTAAATAATTTCAAGCATACTAGGACTTCGTATTGCCTAGTTGTCTGTTGGAATGAAATATTAATTATTAATTATTATTCATACTCCAGCATTAGATTGTAATTATATGAAATTTGCTGTTGAGAGGGCTGGCTAAATAACAAGACATCTTAAAAATGAAGAGTCTGGTTTCCTTGCATTGAAAGTAGAATATATGCATATTTATTCAGCATTTGTAAGTAGGGTACCGGAACTACCAGTAAATCGGATATATAGGATGTGCTCAATCATCACTTTGTTGACATGCTAGTTCGCTTTCTTTTTGGACAGCAGCTAAACACCTTATCTCTCCTTCAATCTTTCAATCAAAAATATGTAATTAGTACTCAACTTTCTACCACCATTCCTCATATTTAGCGTATTCCTTAATCTGTTAATTTCGATAACCTCTTCTATCTCGCGTTTCGTAGCAGGCATACCATAATCAACCATACCATAACCTTTACAATAATTTTTATGTTCCTTTAATATTTGGCAAATCAGCCGACAGGTAACACCAATATAAGGTCGACCACAGGAGGACATAATCTTGTAATAGCCGGATCTTGATAGTGGATCATATTTCTCTCTAAAAGAAGGTATAACAGAAGAAAGCGTGTTAGTTTCTTTGAAAACTGTCTTTATCCCTCAGTTCTTCACTAGCTCCTCTAGCTAGATAAAAAGAAAAAAATTATTGCAAGATTAGAACATACGAAAGGGTCTCGACTTTTTTGTCTCTGACTAAATATTCTCTGTCTGGCAGTTTATCCCTCATTAAGGAAATATTATTTTCAATTTTACTTAGAGTATACTTATTTACCAGGGATAAAACTTTCAGTCTTCTTAACTCTTCGGTCAGATGATTTTCGTCCGCAAGCCTCATACTCCTAATAATCATAGATTTTAAAATTTCGAACTTAGTTTTGTTACTATCGTTAGAAAGAAAATTAAGAATAAAACCATAATATGTTAGTTTCTTATAAGCATCTCTGCCTAATCTATCATTTTATCTAACAACCACAACATCACAAAAATGTAATCTCATATTTTTTTCAAATTTCATTGTGCGCATAATATTTATTTTATGTTGGTAATGAGAAATTAGGAGTCGATTTAAGTTGTCTTTACAATCTATATATGTAACAAAAAATTTATTAGTCAGGATAACCTCTTGCATCAGACATTCATCGAACACTGCCATGTAATTATTCGCCAAAATTTGAGCTAAGCAAGAACCCATTGCAAGTCCTTGCATCTGTTCATAAAACTTAATGTCAAAAGGTAAAATATGAACTACTAGTTAGACCGGAGGCTATATTCAGCTTAATTACCTCCGTGAATTCTGAATGCTCCTCCAGAGTGAGCATTAGAGCCTTAATTGTTTCTTGAACGGGAATATATGTGTATATTAATACCACTAAAACTTGAAGGTATGTCTCAAATATTTTGCTGATTCATTAGTTTCACACATTCATAAGAGTTTTTAATCAAAAATTGCCAAAATTCGGTCACTTTTCTTAAGTGACTGTATAGGAAATGTGAGATTTATGCATAATAATAAATTTATTGTCTACAAGCACTCTAAGAAGAAGCCCCTCTATGCAGCTTTGTAAGGTTATAGGCCGATAATGTCCAGACACCTCTTTAAAGTATGGAATTCATTTTTTACTTCTTCATTTCCCCACTACTTACGCATACCTTTAAAGCCTATCTTAGCTTATTTTAAGTTCCTTTGTATGATATTTCATCAGATGTTTGTACTAATCGATGTAATTTAAATGCAGAAGCATTTTCTCTAAAAGACGTGACATACAAATGACTGTTACTGTTTCATCTTTGTCAGCTTTCATGACAATTACATTATTATGAGCTAAATAAACAGATATTCTGCTCATAAAAAAGGATTTATTTGCCATAACTACCTAACCAAAGTAAGGAATCACCTCTAGCTTTATACTATTCTTGACTTGTTCAGGCAATCTATCTGAAAATATAACTAGATCAATCAGTATTTCCAGAGAATGGTTTAATTTATTTGGTAGTGAAATATTTAATCCTCTTTCAGTAGAAGTTTTACGCCACACATCAACCATATATTGGATAAATTAATTTGTTAGACCTATCCTTAGTCATTTTTGCCTTAGATGCAAGTTCCCTCGAATAGATCCTTGTATCCTAGTTTGTTTTTGTTTTTTTTTATTTTAGTTTTATTTTTTTATCACGGACCCTTCTTATCATTTACTAGATTGCTTTGGTCATAGCTTGCAAGTTAAGAGAGTCTCTCTTAATTAGAATCTGAAAAGGGGTTTGTTTTGGTTGAGTTTTGTTTATACTCAGATCGTTTAACTTGATAGTGCCTGACCTAATCCTGATTTTAACAAAAAAACTCATCCAGTTTCTTAGTAGAAGTAATAGGTAAATCCTTACGCCTACCAGAAAGAAAATATTTGGGAACTACATTATGAGAAATACGAATTGCTAGAAATCTAATTATATTGACTTGTCGGGATATAGTTTTCTTGGTTTTAGGGAAGTGATAAGACAGATGACAAGAATTTGAACCATACATACGTTGTAGCTATGAAAAAATTCAAGTTTCGAATAAGCTCCAAAGATAAGATTATTGTGAAGACTTTTATTTCATATGGAAGTGCATGATAAAGGGAGCTGTAGATCAATCTCACCAGAAGACTCCTGTTGTTTCGAGTTGTACTGCAGCAGTTTGCTATTAATACAACGTAAAGGTTGATGCAGTACATGAGAGATACTCCAACATTACGAGCGAAGAGTATGTGCTCTTGCAGTCGACCTTATACTGATGAGACCTGTCGACCGATCCGCCATATAATAGCGAGGCATTAAAATGCTTTTATGTGAACTATGATATTATTGAATAAACCAGGTCAAAGGGCCAAAAATCAAATTAAGCCTCTTCCTATTTGTTGTTAACTCGTCCTGATATCAAGCATTCATTAAAGGCTTAGGAATTTAGTAAATATAGTATATCTTTCCAAAAGCTTGACTTACATCATCTTCTTATAAATTTTGAATCTAAAATTTTCTTATAATCCTCAGTTTTTAGTCCAACTTATACCTGAAAGGGAATGAAGCACCTATGTAGCTACAACAATTATGATATCTCTCATAGTTCTGGGTTATAGGTATTCGACAATTCTACAAATCTTCTTACTATATGAGCATGCAAGGTGCCTGCTAAATATCCTTTAAAGTATTTCTCCAATTAAGCCTATCTAGGTTTATTTTTCTAAGAGGGAATGATTAACCTGAAATAATTAAGGCTTTAAAAATATCAAAGACAATGGTTTTCGACTTAGTAACTTCAAGTAATTAGTAAAATCATTATTTTCTAAATAAAAGTTATCTATTAAAAGTAATTTACCTCCAAAAGCATAAAACTGCTAAAAGCATAGATATATCTTGTCATTATATTATACTTAATTCGAATACGATTTATCCATAGAATATAAGGTAAAATCAAGATCATGATTTATAATTTTCTTAAGTTTGTGATGTACCACTAATATAAGACATGTAGGGCAAAATCAAACAGCTATTATTTGAATCCATTCGTTCTTCAATATGTGAATACCATATGGCAAATTAGTAATGGAGATTGACCATCCTTCAGTAGACGCTTGATGCTCAGCATAATTGTGAAGTCAAAATCGCAAATTAGCAGTCCGCTAAAATTTAGATCAAGGATATAACAACTGTAAAAATAAACTTTCCGTTATCTTTTTATACATAGATATGTAGAAAAACTGAGCTTCCAACATCAATCTTTTCATACAATTTCACCGAAAAAATTATCAAAACGTTTCATCGTTTCGTAGTCCGTCAACTCATATTTTTTTCTTTTAGTCTAAATTTTTATATTCAAAGGCTTTCACTTTAAACCTCAATGAAAACATCAAATATTAATATCTTTGTGTGC
>CAAALY010000121.1:0-12435 GCA_900617795.1 Protopolystoma xenopodis
GCAGATTGATAATTTTGCAATACTTATATTTCTCGATTTATAAGTAGAATTTTCTTTCAGCACTTTAAATAAGCTAGAGTGAATACAGTTCTTATGATTATATATGTTTGTTTTTGTTACAAAATTTTATGTATGATGATTATGACTCCTTTAACAAGGATAAAAATCTAGAACTAGTCCTCCAATATCATTGTGAACTCAATTAAATTACTTAAGCTCTGAAGGATCAGAGATCTCCATTTTTGTTATGTCAAAATGGGACTTGTTCAAAAATTTCAAAATTTAAGGGAAGGTAAAAAATTCTCAGTTAATTAATTTCTCACTTTCCTTGAGCTCTATGTTCAAGCTATTGACGTTGATCAGTTAAATACACGAAGTCGGGGCTACCTATATGCTAATGTAATATATTAATTTTGGAAGCCGTACTGTAGAAAGCTTCATTCACTCTAAATTAGTTCTGGTTTTATCATAGTATATTTTTCTCGCATCCAAATCATGTCAAGACTAAATCATATGCATGAATCTCATTAAAGCTGGGCTATATAAATTTAGCATAATGTATTTATTTATAGCTCATAAATTGACCTGAATATCTCTATCCAATAAGCGTAACTTTGTTTTATTCTCACGCAAAGCACGATATAGTTGTCTGAATATTGTTAAAAACCACTCTAATACGTTGCTCGTTTCGGAAAAAAATTCTTATTTGTTTTTCTTTATATTGTTTTATGCGTTAAACGTTTATAATTGTTAATTTCCCTGTCTATTAGATAAAATACTTCTCAAAAGAGCCGATCACAATGTCTCACTTCTCTTCTTCTTATATCTTACTCTGGATCCTTTTCCAAACCAGGGTGCAAACTACTACCTCCAGGCTAAAAAAATGTACGCGAGACGTTTCAATAGATCTGATCACCTCATCATCGACTGTCCGCCTTGTGGCCATCAATCACTCAAATTCTCCGTTTAAAAGATTGATTCACCAGCCATCCTGGCGTTATGGGCGCCCTCGGGTTCGGATTGGCTTAGAAAAGATGAGAAAAAATCAGCACGAAAAGGATGGCAGTAGTTGAGAGAATAAGTGAAAATGGGGCAAAAAGGATGCGGCATTAGAAGCTAGGATCGCTAGGATAGTACCTAGACTGAACCAAAGCCTAAATCTGATTTACAAAGCACCTTAGAAATGGCTAATTTGTGCCTGCCTATGCTTCTGCTTAATAAATGGCTTCTATTATTACTTAAAAGTTGCTTTTATGTCTCACTTAATTGGAAGCTTAGAGTGATTGCACTTAAATCCTATCATTCACTTTACTTTTGTCTGATTTTGTGTGAACGATACTAATGCAATCGTAGATCTGATGATCAAGATATTATGGCCTTACATGTTTCTGAGAGAATACAAACTATGTCCTTCATTTTTTACATATATGATATTATTGCTTACTCAATGCACAACAAATTTTCTCAGAATTAATTTCTACTGAGCCTATGCATGCAGGTAGGTTTATTGGATAAATATACACTTATTATTGATAGTTATAATAAGTAAAGATATTGAAAACGCCCTATCTAAATTTCTGTGGTGGGCTACTAACCTATTGTGCTAATCAAAATTACATAAAGCATATGTTATTTCGGCTCGAAAAAGATATACAGTATTTAATGATTCTGTATTAAATCCCTAAGTTATGCTCTTAGTATTAGGCATCTTGCTCAGCTAATTATTAGTGGAAATTTCCTATTTTCTACTTTCTTATTTTCACTTATTTTGTAAAGCTGCTTTTTATATACTTTATGATCATTCATGATTATCCATTTTCTTTTTTACCTTCTGCTAAATATGCTTATTTCCAAGCCAAAAAGTGCTTTAAGTTATCACTGAAAAATTCCTTACAAAGACGTTTATTTTATATTACTCATCAAAAAACTGAGTACAATGGATTAACAGGCTGGCTTCAGGAGGACAGGTAAATAGCTTGTCGTGGATTTTACCTGTTTGCTTGGCTTAAAAACGTCCAGAATATCAACTATGATTGCTTGAGCTAGTCTTTCGTCTAAAATCGTGTCTCCTTCATGGCAGGTTAAATTCTAGCAAGGAAATCTCAGGATAAACCATCGTTATAGGAATTTCTAAACTCTATATGACCAGGTCAAGAATATTCTTTAAATCAAAGAGGACTCTCATTTCATGCTAGTAGTGATTCATGGATTGCTTTCATAAGCCTTTCCATACGTTAGTAATGTTCCTTTTTGTTGTAATCGATTGCGCTACCTTTTGCACCCGCTTATTTCAGTTTATCACAAATTTTGAATACATATAACCCTTTATATTTACTACTTGGCATTTTAACCACATAAATTTGTTACTTGAATATTATGGTTAAATATTTCAGTGAGTCTCACCATTCGTAGCACCATATCACAACTCATCAAAGAGACAAGTGAAGCCGATCCTTTGACAGAATGTGTGCTAAACACTTGTGGTATCTCTCCTTCTGTCCTGGGCTATTCATCTTTCTTATATCCTCGTATCACGCCTTCACTATCACACTTTTGTTCCTTGCTTATTTAAATGTAGTCTGGTGTGCCCTTTTAAGTGGATTTACTGAGAGCCCTCCACACTCCACGGTCGCGTTCTCACTCCCCCTCACCCTTATGCTGGGAATTTTGATCAGAGTCTGCCATATTGTTACGCCGTCCTCCTGTGAATAGCCCATGACATAAGGAGAGATACCACAAGTGATCAACACATATTTGGTCAAAGGATCGGCTTCACTTGTCTCTTTGACGAATTGTAGTGTGATGCTAAGAATTGCACGACTCACTGACGATGCCGACTACGAGGCCGGCGAAACTTCTGGGAATGTACCACGTCCACGGTCCGACTTTGTAAATGATCATGCATACAATTGACTCCGGATTAGGTTCGTTCCTCTAAGTCTTCCTGCCCAGTTGCGAAAACAATTTCAAACAACTTCTAGATTTTTCTTGTCCGTTTTTAGGTGTTTCTTTATTTACTTTGTTCGATAGAGCGTGTGCTATATTGGTAACCTCGACCCATCAAATTAGTAGAGGAATTTGAAATGTGCTAGCTACTAGGTTTTTTAAAATTTATACTTGAATATTTTTATAACATATGACTCCAAAAATATTTTCGATATTTTTAGTAGCTTAATTTAGATTTATTATATTTTGAATGCGTCACAGAGCCCCTTGTATATCGTGCCAAGAAATTTTATATTTCTCTTTCTTCACCTACCGTTTCTATGTGTTTCCATGTAAATTTTGCTAATGCACATCTCAGAGCGAAATGCAAGCTTATTTATGAGTCTACCATAACCTATCTTAAATAAAATTAAAAAAAATGTGTTTTGCAGTCTTTGTTTGTGCTGCAGTGATTTTGACTTTTTCATACCAAATTCCCATCATAGCTTGTATCATTTATATTTCGCTATCTTTCAGATATTGAACCCTCATTTCTTCTTGATCCAGTATTCTACAATCTCTTCACAGAGTCATATTCTACTCTTACGTTCGTCCATATTCTTGCACTTATTCGAAGTGAACCTTGGTGTAGCCAGCCTATTTTACTACTCTACCATACTATTTCTCTGGTTGTTGTTGTCTACCTTGTTCTCATCTGTCCAAATTCGACTACGTGCGAAATCTCGGTTGCAGGCACTTGTCTCATCGAACACTTTTAATGATCTTTGGACAAAACTCCCTTGTCAGACCAACAATAATAGCCTCCCTGCCCTCAAGGACTCTGCTTTAACCGACATCTCTAGAGCGTCACGCTCCGTAGGACCTGTAGTGCCGCAGCACTGTCCGTGTGCTAATTGTGCTCTAATCTCTCGTTCGCGTCGGCACACCCCACGTGACGTAGAATTTCTTTCGCCTGAGCTGGGTTTGCGTTATAGTCCAAACCCATGCGAAATAGCCGATCGACACCGCGTGACGAAGGACCAAACCTTTACGTCGGATCAAGATAGCGAATATCTGGCCAGCTCCGAACGACCTGTTGAATCCGACAATGGTCGTGCTGCTTCGGCTACAATACGATCTCCATCCAAGTCTTCATGGGCTTGGGATACTGTGCACACAAAGCCAGCGCGTGCTCCCTCACCTTGGTTACCCAGCGGCACGGTATCACCGCAAGAACCGTTCCGCGACCATCTAGGACGTCTTATCCAGACAAGTAAGACCATCTCACGCCTACTTGGTTACAATCCAACTTCTCTAACCCACGGATCTGAAGAATTTATCCGCTCCATTTCACCACGTCGTTTTCCCAAGTGTGTTGACCTGGACGAGTTGCCACTTCCGGACGGCGAAAAGCAACGTTGGAAAATCTCTCCAGCAATCTCATTGCAAGGTCAGGATTCGGAGGACAAGTTGCCGACAGGCTGCGTGGCTGGGCAGTATCAGCTTCGACATAGGCTTCCTGAACCCAAAAGTGATAAGTAAGTCAATCCCATTGAATCATGTAGAAAACCTTTTGCAAATCACAGTTTACTTATTGCTTGGATGATATTACAAATTTTCTTACCCTTAGATTAGAAGGGTAAATTTTTCAGTTATTTTTTAGCTTTCCAATTTAATCCAAAAGAAAACGAAGTTGAGCTCTATTTTTATGGCAGAGGAATTGAAATGATCGTCGTACTTTCTTCCGACGCAAATAAGAATTTGAGTATATTATCTCGATTTTTCTCAATTGTGCAAGGTTATAGCCTTATTTTCGAAGTTGGATCTTAATCATAAAACTGTGTAAAAGACTATACTCCTTTTTCTGGAGCATATTGGCTGTACACTGCCTTCAATGAGAAAATTGGGCTTCCATTAGATGGATAATCGCTCTTAAATGAACATTTAAATTTTGCCATATTTTATAATCCGATGTGTTTTATGTATTTAATGATAGCATATGAATTACTCACTAATAATTTGTATTCATGAGAGATTTGTGTGAGCAAATCTCTACAAAATCTGGTTAGAATGGCCAAACCAGTTACTTGTTAGGATTGTCTCTCAGTTTCTAGACTGTATTAAGTTATCATGACCTAAATGCTTAATACATTTTCTTCATTTGTTTTTATTTTCTCCCTAGGCGGCTGATGAATCACCCTTATCTTGTTAACCGATCCTACGCCCGTTCACCAAGTTTTTTGCGACCTCGGCGCCTACACACCACGGAACGTACTATCCATTTAACAGGTAGTACTTCACACGATACTGAATCTACCAGCTTCCATTCGCCAAAGACAGGGTCTCGGGTTCGAGCCCAAAACCATTACGGGAAGCGCGTTGGTCTCTCCAACTCCCCGATTGGCCATTCTTCTCGCTCACCAGGCTGCGCCCAGCGACTACCGAGAGGGTCCACAATGGGTCCGGCCCTTGAAAGCCTCCTTTTTCAACGCAAGTGTCTCCAGCGCGTCATTTCGTTCAATTTCGAAGATGGTATTTTTTATCCAGGTACGCCTTTAGCATTTATTTCAGCTCCTGAATCCTAAGTTTTGGGAAAAATTAACTCTTACAAATAGAAAATACGATTATCAGATAAATCATAATGCAAAAATGTACAACATCTTCTATTCCTTTAAAATTTATAATCGGATTGACCAAAATACCAGATATACTTTAAGTAAATGTGGCTTGACCTCGTTGTCACAACTTGGTATTGTTGTCAGGGAGACAGTAGAACTCACCTAGTCCAAATTCATCTGCCATAGTAGTTGTCATGATTTCCAGCATCAGAAAGTGGACTTGGTACATTCTCAAACGTTTCGCCGGCATCTTAGTCGGCATTATCAGTGATTTTTGCCATTCTCTGTAACATTCTTTGCGACCATACCAGAGGCCACAACATCTTGGTCCTCATATATTCGATACTTTAAGTAAATTTACTCCAAACACGCTATAACTCTAAGAATACATGAAATGTATTCACCCTATTTCGATTAAGGTGATGAAGGACTAGGAGTGGAATTTTCCCACTATGATATGAGCAGAGTTGAAGTTTCCATTGAATTTTGCATAGCTTTGCTTTCCCAAAAGTTGTTTTCATCTAAAGTGGACTGCAGTTTCAACCTCGTATAGGTCTTATCAACACCCCCAGCAGGAGTCGAACCGCGACAGTGCAGGATGGGAGCTTGACACGCTAACCCCTCGGCTACACTGCCACGAGTACCCTTGGGTCACAGGGCATAAGTGAATTTCAAGGAAGGTCAGGCCTTTTCCCACATCTTATATTACTGATTTACTGGTAGTCTCGAAACTCTACTCACATACAAAAAATAAGTAAAGTAATCGATTTTTATAGCAAATATACGTTTGCTTGTTCGAAAATCCCATTAAAGAATGTGATATGGGAAAAGGACTGACCTTCCTTGAAATTCACATCTCTCCTGTGACCCAAGGGCACTCGTGGCAATGTGGCCGAATGGTTAACGTGTTAAGCTCACTTTCTGTACTGTCACGGTTCGACTCTCGCTAGGGGTGTTGATAAAACCTATGCGAGATCGAAACTACAGTTCACCTTAGAAGAGGACAACTTTTGGTAAAGCAAGGCTATGTGAAATTCAATGGGAGCGTCAGCTCTACTCATATCATTGTGGGAAAATTCTACCACCAGTCCTTCATTACCTCAAACGAAATAGGGTTAATACATCTCATATTACTGATTTACTGGTAGTATCGAAACTCTAATTACATACGAAAAATGTAAGAAAACAGTCGTTCCGTCGTGAAATTTCAATAGATTTTCGTTATTTGTTTAAATTACGTGTTTAGTGTAGTCTAACGTACCCGAAATTAGGTCTGGGTAAGCCTTTTAAGAGATTGCTTGACCTTGTATCAAATTTCCTCTACCATTAGAAAGGATTAAAGGTGACTAACTCATCTTTTTAACGCTGTTATTATGATAGCTAAATTACTTCAAATGTTTAATACTGCTTATCTCTTCTAATAGCTTGGGATTTCACTTTTATAATTCAAGGATTACTGATATTCTTGAACCAACTCTCTATACATGGTCAATTCTAATGATATATCCGAGTTAGCCTCATCGGTAGTTTTACTCTAAATTTACTTTTGAGAGGCACTGTCCTGCCTTAAACTTCTAATCTGCCCTTTGACCGATTGTTACTCGTGGCTGTGTGGTCTAGTGGTAACATATATCCATTTTATGCACCTTAACCGCTTTCGAATCCAAATAGTTTAGGATGAGATCTAATAGGGGTCAAAAATGCTGTCAACTTTAGATGAGTTAACCCTTTAAGAGACAAGGTCGGGTAGAATTGGATGGCATCGTAAGGCGTGTTCATTTCATTATGGAGAAATCAACTAGCAGTCCTTACATTACCTTGAGCTACCTTAGTTTCTTATTACCAAGGTATTGATTGTCTAGAAGAATGCCTGCTTCAAATAGTTATTTACTTTTCTTTGCACTATTTCTCAATTTCAGGACTTGTGGTCAGATGTCTTAACAACGACGCTGCGATTATTCGGTTGCGCCACAATGGAAAGCTGTGTGAAATCCCTAATCAACTTACTCTTCCCATTGTTGATATGTCTCATACCCAAACTCTCTTAGTAATAATTCGCTTTAATTGGTTTATGCTATAGTCTCTTTACTACCTAATTTTTTCTGAATATTACCTTTGATATATTTTCCAATATTTCTCTTGCCATATTATAATTATCTGTACTTATATAATATTTAGCTGAATTACTTTTGCAACCACTTTTTGAATTATATTTTGGCTGATAGGTTGTAGTATAACTAAGTAGGATGCATTAGAGCAATTTCATGCCTCCACAAAGAAATTCTTAATGCACTTATATATAAAATTTAACTTTCATTCGAAATAATCACTTGTTTGAACCATATCCAAGTGTATTCGAATTTGACTCTTATGACAAGGATTCGACTTGACGAATTCCTCACTACTAGTCTGTGGCGCAAATGTAAGAGTTTAATGGCCGAAAGGAATAGTTAAACTTACCTGTTTGCTGGTGAAGAACGAAGTAGCAGATGTTGTCAGCTACTTTCTGACGCCCATCTTAACTCCACTTAGTTTTTCATATGTTGATATCATATGCCGACTGAATAGCTTTACTATAATAGTTTCCTAAGGATTAAGTGCCAACTCTGTTATTAAGCATAAGGGACCATTCAATTAAAGATTGAGCAGTTAAACAAAGACTTCAGGTGTAACTAGGTTTCGAGTAATCTATTGAGATAGCATTGTTATGTAGACCTTCATTTATGTAGAAGTGGCTAACTAAGAAATTTTTAAGTCAATCTCACCAGAATACGACTAATTCCCTTGGTTCCGCAGCCTCTGACCCAATCCGCGAGATATTCTTCCTCGTTTCAGATGAAAATGTGCTGAACCCTCGTCCCTTATATGATGGATATCGTCAGAGTTGGAACTCATTCCGGAAGCTTCCGGAATACCAGGTTCATCTTTATCCGGAATAAATTGTGATAGTGTATTCCGATCAAGTAAGCTTCTTTGGATCCCTAGAAAGGGGAAAAGCTACATTACACAGAGATTAAATTATTCCCTCATATTAACAATAAGGATTTAGCAAAGCTTTTACAATATAATATGTCTTTGTTCGAAAAATATATGTTAAATTCTAACTATATTGTGTCAAAGAGCATTGCTGAAATATCATTGATAAAAGGGTCAATAATATTTTTGATATTTTTTTGAGAAGTATAATCCCTTGGATTGATTTCAAATCCTCACTTAGTATCAAAAATTTCCTCATTTTGTCACTAATGCTGTCAAGTTCTTGAAAGCCTTCCTTTTTATCAAAATTGAGTCTGATGTAGGTTGAATGCTTTCGGAAAGGCCAAGATGATGACTTGAATAGATTTATAAATTACTTTTGATTTCCCTTTTTCATGCATAGTTAACATAGGAGTACCTGCACTTCCAAAAAAATATTACATTATTCAAAAACCGAATTTAACGTCAGCTAAACACTTATTTTGAGTAGGCCCCCATTTTAAATCGGCTAGGTTACAATATTTGCAGTTTTAAGTAGGTTTTAAAGACTACCAGTAAATCAGATATATGAATTATGTTTACCCTATTCCTTTTAAGGTGATGAAGGACTGGTAATTAAATTCTCCCACAATTTTATGAGTAGATATGGCGTTTCAATTGCATTTCATACAGCCTTGCTTTCCAAAAAAGTAGTCTCTTCCTGAGTGAACTGCAGTTTCGACTTTGCCTAGGTCTTATCAACAGTATCAACGAGACTCTAACCATGACAGTACAGTGTTTAATCTCGACACATTAACCACTAGGTCACATTGCCACGAGTGCCCTTGGGTCACAGTGCAGATGTGAATTTCTAGGAAGGCTAGACATTTACCTATATTACATTCTCTGGTTGGATTGTCGATTAAGCAAACTTATATTTGCTATAGCAATCGACAACATCACTAATTTTTCGTTCTGATTAGGTTTTCGAGACTACCGGTAAATCGGATGAGCTGTATTCTCTCAGTAGTCATAGCTTATATATAATAATTTCATTAGCACATATAGCGATCTTACTACTTCACCTACTTTTACTAGTTAATCTGGGGTTAGTTAGTATAATCGACATAGTTCTCACTAGCATTAATGACTACGAAGCTTAATTGATTGAGAAAAGATGTCAGTTAATAAGAAACGAATTCATAATCATGTGCTCTTTTAGATGTCTTCTATTATAAATGCTTAATTTCGCATACAGTCTAAATAATTTCCAACGCTATTATAATAACATTAAAACTATCATCTCTACCATAACAGGATGCCGACACAGTACTGGTTCGCGTGAAAAATATCCAGTCAAATTGTGAATGTTGGGTACCCGGGCGCCTGGTTGGCGGCTTCCTTGGCTTCCCCGATCCTCGTATGCCCTTACGCTTCCGCTATCGAATTCGCCTATTTACTGGAGCTAAAGTAAGTCTATGCAGCTCTTTTTAAGCTTTCTGGTCCTAAGACATGGCTAGGCCAAATTTACCTGTTTTGATATGCTAAACTCGTTTTAAGTGTCAAATAGCTTATTTCAATATCTTTAGGTTGCTTGTTTTAGTTATATTTCGTTGATTGTAAGCCTTAGTTTGGCATGTGAAATATGAAATTGAATCCTGCTAATGAGAACTGTGCATAAGGCACATTTACTGGCAATTATCAAAGCCCGAGTCCTTAATATTTCTTTTTATATAGTTAGAGAGTGAATCTTCCGTTGTACATTGATCAATCTACTTGTTTATTTTGAGTAAGAGGTTCTGCATATGCTAACACTAGAATACAAATGACAGAAGGTGAAATACCTCATTTTACACTAAGCATAAATGTAATTGAATCCTGTTTAAAAATTTGAGCGGCAACATTGTGGTTGCCTTGGATTTTGATGCTGCTATGACAGAATGATGTGAATACAAACTTTTGCTGCATTGTTTTACTATGAGATACACTACTTGTGGAATTAATAACCTAATTAATTGCATTCTAGCTATTTATAGGGTCCGAACCCATCCTGTAAAACTAATCATAACTGTTGGGATACGGCTAATCTTGTATTGTTATTTATGTTCAGCAAATGTCTTTTATAGATTTAAGAGGAACTAAAGCAATAGTATCTTATGAACTCATTTTAACATTTCAATTGGCTTCATTGGATCAGATGAACTTAGTAAATTATTAAATTTAGCGTATTTCATATGCAAATTATCCTATCCTTTTACTTTCAGTATATCTTTCGCCGAAGGGATTTATTAAAAATAAACCCAAATTTTTACAAAAGTCTTGTCTCTTACATCAAAACACAAAAAAAGTACGTTCTTTCCTTTATCTTCCCAGTTTTTCATTCATTTTTGGTAAATGAGTACAAGTTGTTGATGATTAATATAGCCATAAAAAATATACATTTTTAACTATTCTCTTAATAACTGGGATTAAATGGTTTTAACCTTTAAATGACTTATTTGGCACAACTTTATAAAATTAAGCTTTATTATCTCGAAATCACGATATAATAATCTATGCGCTGTTAAATATGAATCAGTTCTATATAGTGAATCTTGGAATCAAGCCCTTCACTTGAATAAAGTTATGACGCAATTTTTATTAAAATGTGCCCGAATAATGTAACATGATCTATTCCATTATTTTTCACTCTAAGATATTTAATTTTTAATAAACATTTCTTTATTACTTTTAACCAACTTTGAATAGAATTTCCTATCCTTGAATTGAAAAATATTCTTCCTTACCTGTTCTAAGCATCCTGACTAGGAGTACTAATTATTCAAGGGGAATGGGTTAATTATATAGCCCGGTTTGACGAATATGGCTAACTTTTCCAGACAGGATTCTAAGAGCTTATAGAATAAACGAGTCTTATTATAGTTTCGTGCATTTTCAAATGAATCCTTGCTAGACTCTTCTTTAATCCGATCCATAAGCATGATTACAAGCCACGCTTCTTTTTAAACTCTTTTGAGTAAAGAATAATTTAAGTGTTATATTTTTTTTTCAGGCTACAAGCTGAAGACGAGCAACCAGCCCAAAGGGATGGTGGTGACAATATACGTGTAAGTAGCGCGTAAACTTCTGGCACCTATCATATTTTTTCTTGTTCACGTTAAAACACATTTGAAATTCTGTAAGCATATATTCTAAGGTATGAAGACCAAGATGTCGTGGCATTTTGTGTGGTCGCAGTCTCCTTTCGTTATATAGAGGTTGTTTGACCTTGTTTTCGCAACATGGTCTGATATAGTATAGCTTAATCACGCCTAGTTATCATTGGTGAGGTAGGAAGCCTAAGTTCAGCGATTACTAAGAATATGTCTCTTGTGCAGGCCTTCGCCTAAATACTTTTAAGAAACTCTTTTATGTGTCCAAAATTTTATAGAAGGCAATGCGTTTCCAGACGAATGTCAGACATTTAAAGTGTTTGTTCGACCGTGTTTTCGCAACTTGGTCGGAGCGTCAAGGAGACATTGTGAAACGTACCTAGTCGCGTGTCCTCTGCCATATAATTTGTGATTTCCAGCATTGGACGATTGGCTGGGTACATTCCCGAAATTTTCACCAATATCTTAGTGAGAACAGAGTTACAACTTATCAAAGCGACAAGTAAATGCAAGCCCTTTGAGCAATTTTATGTTCAAACGTTGTATCATCACTCCTCGCCCCTCTTTTTTGTTCTATCTTCTAATGCCGCATCTCTTTCTCTCAACCCCATTTCATATGGCCCATCCACTTATTCACACAATTATGTGCTCTCATTTCCTCCAATGTCTCTTAAGAGATTGTCGCTACACGTGGGTTTAGTTGAGCGTAATCATATCCACCACCGGCACCAAATGCCGTTTGCAGAGCTCCTGGCCTAAATTCTGACCCCTCATTTTTTTTCCTA
>CAAALY010000122.1:0-12403 GCA_900617795.1 Protopolystoma xenopodis
CATTCTTCGTCAAAACTGTATGCTGAACGGTTTTTCTATTTCTCCTTTCGTCCTAGTACATTTACCTACCTCATATCTTTGTATCTCAGTCCTTATAAAAAGTTATATCCTGTTTATTTTGATCTGTTTTAGAAGTACGTTTTTTAAGCAGATTTAATGGTGCTTCGGAATATGCCAATGACATCTTCTTTTTTGAGCCGGAGTTGCTAATCCGACTAGACTTATTACAGTCTGTAAAACATTCCACTAAACTTTTATCCGATTCGCGTTCGATCTGCGGTTTCGTAACTTGTAATAAAGTAAAATGAGCCTTTAGCGAGCTTGTTCAAGTTAGCACAGATGAGTTTTCAAGTCAAGTACCAGTATCAACCAAATAAGTTTAATAAGTTGAATAGCCTTAGCTAACTTGTCTTGTAGCTGCCTTTGTGGACGAGATAAAGGAACAAATTGAGGCCTTTTTAGACAGAAAGGACAGACACTTGACTTCTAGAGTCTGATTGATTCAGCGTGACTTGACTATTTATTTTGAAGGAAAATTAGTATCAAGGACTTTGCAACAATACACTAACCCAAAGATTATTATAATGTTGCACTATTTTGTATAGTATGGTTCCTTTCTCTGAGGAGGTATATCGCATGACAGACGAGAGCCTAGCACGAGTAACTCGGAGTTGCAGGATGGTGAGTCGAGGACTTCTTTACACAATCCAACATTTTAAATTCCTCCTGTTTCAGGTAAGACCAATTCATGAATTCCTTCCAGCTAACTTTTTCTTGAAAATGGAAAGTCTATTCACACCAACTCACAAGGGGATCTGTCAAAGCCCAGCCTTTATATGTATATATGACTATGATTCACTTGTGCCAATTAAGCAGCGTACTGCTCCTTTGTATTGAAATACTGAGCGACTGTATGTTGAGGCTGTTATGCGGAACCAAAAGAAGAAATTCCCTTTGTACGCTTAAATACCAACAGGATCTGCAAGACTTTGCTTTGCTTTGAAGCTAGAACAAAACCAGTGCAAAACGACCCTCGCGTTAAGAGTTTTGTCTTATAGGGCTACCAAAGGCCTCAACTCGTTAAGACCTCTCTAACAATCTGTCCACATTTTTGTGAGCGAATCTACAGTAAGCACCTTCTGGTATCCCTTTCTACCTTATTCTGATCATCTTCTATATTCTATACCTAAATGTCAGTAAGTCTATGCAGCGTCAAGGCTAATAGTTTGCCTCGGAACCCCTAAGTCTTGCATTCGATGCTAATTTAAGTCTTTGCGAAACCGATAGTTTTATCTGTCCTAGAGGAGAATAAGCTTTTAATGTATTTGGAACAATATGGGCCTTCGGCATAGTCAGGTTAGCTCTTTAATATATATAAGATAACATGTATCAGTCTCCATACCACCGACTAACCATGTATATCAAAAGTTAATTACCAGATATCCACATAAAGTGACTATTTTTCATTAGTTTTGGCCCCATTTTAATAGCACCATTGCTAAAGAGAAGGCAACTAGTATTAGTTTAGATGAAAAAGGGTAAATACTTCTCGAAATATGGCTTATAAACGAAAATCTTATATTATTTCCTCTCAAGCCCGTTGGCAACGGCTTGTAGCTGGACTGTGATATCTGACTACATTTTTTTGCTTGCCTACCAATCTCCTGTAACTGGGTATAATGCTTAAAGTAGTGGTCTTGTAAAATGCATTTAAAGATTAGGAAAGATGAGGCTAGCGCAAAGTTAAGGAAGTGTGAAGCGTCGAGTTTTTGCAACAGCTTGTACTTACATTTACTTAAGAGGCCTTTTAGGTAGGACAATATCTGATTGTCATGCTGCCTCAAAGTCCCTCTTGAACTGTGAAAAAAATTAGATCTCAAGGCAAACCAAACATGCTTATCGTAGTTATGAAGATCAAAATTTTATGGCCTTCTGGCTAGTTGCAGTCTCCTTTAGCCTTATAATATTGGTTCGACCTCGTTTTCGCAACTTGGTCGGTGCGCCAGAGAGACCTTGTGGAACATAGTTAATCCTGAGTACCCAAGCATAACATTCGTTATTTCGAGCATCGGACCATTGACTTTGTACATTCCCAAATATTTCGCCGACATCCTAGTTGGCATCGTCAGTACAGAGTCAGTGCTGACAATGTCACCTCTCTCTGACGACGCCGACTGCAATGCCGGCTAAACGTATGGAAATGTACCAAGTCAATGATCCAATGCTGGAAATCACGAATACCATGGCAGAGGACACAGGGCAAGGTACATTTCACAAGGTCTACCTGACGATCCGACAAAGTTATGCAAACAAGGTAAAACCAACACTAGGCATTCCTATCTTAAACGCCCAGCTTTAGGCGCTGAATACATCCAAGAAATAAACTCTTGAGAAATTTCTCTGATATATTCAACTGGTAGTGTACGATTATATTCTCCTAGTAGGGCTCCGGGCCATCTTTATAAATTTGGTGAGGCTTTGATTTCGTCAATGAAGATAAGTATTACCATCAACATCATCCGGAAAGAATGATTTGATGGCAGAAATGAATACAATGAGACAGTCAAATCATTAATTAGCTAAACCTTGTAGATCTCTAAATAAAAAGTTATGAGAGGTTATGGATTAACTGGATCATTTTCCATATGTGACCACTTTGGGAATTCGTTCTTTCATTCATAGCTTGTGAGGTATAATGTAGGAACTGAGAACTGAGACGAGTTCATCTAGATTCCTTGTCACAACCACTATTTTTATTTGCATAGAATGCGTGGTTAGAATGCTCAAATGTGGTGACATGTAGACCTTTTCCCACAATAATTAAACATTTAGAATTTTTCAGGGTCCTCTAAAAATGTATGATGATTTGGAAGACTAGTAAAGGTCATCCGATCTGGACATATAAGATAAAATTTTAGCATCCAGTTAAATAGTATAACGAATAAAGCAGAACCACGATGAAGTCCTGATTAAAGGAAAGCTTTTTGTTTAAAAATAAGTCACTGTCCTTGGTGGCTATTAAAAAGTGAAGAATCACCTAACACTATGCGGACGGAGAATCTTGGCAAAATATAATAATGTAAAAAAATTTAGTACCCAGTATCATGTGTTATTAACCTTTGATGTGTGAGAAGAGTCTGCTTTTTCACTTTCCTGTTGAATGGAAATTGGCTGTGTGGTTCAACTCATAAGCGCCTAAAGCCCGACTCAGAATAGTACATTCATTACTGTTCACCTGGTTTGCTTAATCTCAGGCCTTTCTTCAGTTTTTATTTTCTGGTATCGAGCCTTGGAAAGCTTGGCATAAATATATTTGTTCGGCTTGCCCGATGACAATTATGGACTTGGAAATTCAAATACTTTAAAGCCTTACTTTTGTCTGACTAAACATAAACCCACTTATGTATCTAAAATATATGAATTTATTATATCTCTAACTAGATACTATATGCAAGCGATTTTATGCGATGACTCTGTATACTGCAGAGAATGTATTCAATCAAAATGTTCAGCTTGTCATCAATTAATTGACCTCCATAAATTGATACCTATTTGGTGGGTTTTCAAAGTTTAGCACAGGGCGCCAGAGATTCGCTTGAGTTGCATAGTTCTATAGATGAATAAAGTGAATTGGTACCCAATTAATAATATTCGAGAGAAGCAAGAATCAGATGCTTGTTTCCAAATAGTACTTGTATGACAAAAGCTGTAACGTAATTCGCTTGGAAAGCCAGACTAGTTCTTATAAACCACCGCTAATCAAACTATATAGTAAATTCAATTATGAGTAATGTCAGTTAGTTAAACGCAAAATTCCTCTTTCTTTGACACATTTCCTGATAAAAAGATTAGACACTAGTGAAGTTGTACAGATGAGGGATGCTTAGATGGCAAGCTCAGCGGTCTTCTTTTCCGCTCAGTCGGAAACTGATCAGATCTTAAAGTCATAGTAACTGTGCGTCTATCCAATCTCAAGATAACCCCGGATAAAGTGCAACCTAACCTTCAACTTTTCATGTGGTAGAATACCATAAAGCGTATAGATAGTCTAACTTATAGGGTCGGTCTACACCTTTGCTTCGAGGCCTTAGGACGACTTTCAACAAATCTATATTATCCGTAAATTTAGATCACTAAGTCTGACACTTCAGAGGTGATGGAATAGGTGAACCAATAACACAATCCCAGCTGCAAATATTGACAAACAGAACTTGAACTGCTTAAATCTATTCGCGCCAATATTTTGAAGGGCCCCAATATGAAGAACAACTTCTAATAAAAATACATAACCATAAAGCGTGCTAGCGAGAGCAGCCTAATTTATGCCCCATCTACCGTCCAAGCCGTGAGTCTTGAAGCCGACGATTAATGGATAACTCAAGCCAAACTTATTTGGATAATAATTTTTGCAGAAGTCGCATTTGACAATTCATTAAGAAGAATGCATAACTAGCACTTCTCGTTTAAACCCAGTTTAGTATATGTATACACATTTACCAATATATTACTTAAAAATAACCTATTGCCCTGAAGCCAGGGCTTATTTAGATAAGAATGAGGAAAAGACAAACAGATGAGACGCACAGACATCGAGTAAGTGTGAAATTACTCCAAAAAGTTGGCAACTGTTGTTTTATAGCGAATGGGAACTAAACACTTATTTAAACGAAATATACTGAATGTAGTATGAGATGTAATCACCCAATTTCGTTTAAGGTGATGAAGGACTGGCAGAAGAATTTTCCCACAATGATATGAATGGAGCTGACGTTTCCATTGAATTTCACATAGATTTGCTTTCCCAAAAGTTGTTCTCATCCAGGGTGGACTAAAGTTTCGACTTCGCATCGGTCTTATCAACAAACTCAGCGTGAGTCGAACTGTGACAGTGCAGAATGTGTGCTTGACACGTTAACCATTCGACCACATTGCCACGAGTACCCTTTGGTCACAGGTGAATACATCTCATATTACTGATTTACTGGTAGTCTAGAAACTCCCGCTGGGGTTGTTGATAAGACCTATGCGTTGTCGAAATGGCAGTCTACCCTGGATGATAACAACTTTTTGGAAGGCAAGGCTATGTGAAATGCAATAGAAACCTTAGCTTTACTCATATCATTGTTGGAAAATTCTACTACTATTCCTTCAACACACTATCTTCATGTGGTCGCTTTCATGTTGGAGAGACTTATAGCCCCATTCGACAAAGGGTGACTGAGCACAAAAGCGCCTGCAAAGGTTGTCGGGTTCAAAAATCGGAGTTGGCTGGGCACAGGGCAGTAACGGGACAAGAGATTGAATGGTCCCAACCTTTTTGTTGTGCTGATTATGGCATGGCTGCAGCTAAACGATAAATTAGAGAAGACATCGAAATAAACCGAATAGGGAACACATTGAATGTAAAAAATACCAGTAAGAATATAAAAATTACTTGTGCTTAATTATTAGACTGAAGGATAGAGAGGGTGTTGAGCCATCTGCAAAAAGGAGGAGACTCAACTAATCTTGTCTTTATTTTACGCATTCAAGTATTGTTTTGAGACTACCAGTAAATCAGTGTAATGAGATGTATTCACCCAATTTCGTTTAAGGTGATGAAAGACTGGTAGAACAATTTTCACACAATAATATGAATGGAGCTGACATTTCCATTAAATTTCACATAGCCTTGCTTTTCCAAAAGTTGTTCTCATCCAGAGTTGACTGCAATTTCGACCTCACATCGGTCTTATCAACACACCCAGCGATAGTCGAACCGTGACAGTGCAGCATGTGAGCTTGACACGTTAGCCACTCGGCCACATTGTTACAAGTTCCTTTGGGTCACAGGGCAGATGTCAATTTCAAGTAAGGGCAGGTTTCTTTCATATCACATTCTTTAGAAGGATTGTCGATAAGGCAAAGCTATTTTTGCTATATCAATCGACTAAATTACTTATTTCTTGTATATAAGCAGAGTTTAGAGACTATAAGTAAATCATTTATATGAGGTGTATTCGTGTCAATTTGGCTGAGTGATTAACGTGTCAAGTTCACATACTGCACTTTCACGGTTTAACTATTTCTGGGAGTGTTGATAAGACCTAGGTGAGGTCGGAAATGCAGTCCACTCTGGATGAGAATAGCTTTTGTGAAAGCAAGGCTATGTGAAATTCAATGGGAACGTCAGTTCTACTCATATCACTATGGGAAAATTCTACTACCAATTATACCTCACTCTAAACGACATAGGTAGAATAGAAGTATAATCAGTTGTTACTCAAATTTCTACCACCGTTTCTCATATTCAACGTGTTTTTTAATCTACTAATATTAATAGCCTCTCTTATATTCCTACCAGTTTGAGACCATTCTATCTCGTGTCCAGTCTCTAAAACGTATGTAGCCACTTCTGAATGTTAGATCCAGCTCCCTTTTCAAGCATTTTTGTGGTCCCCTAGTCCTTGACTGATGAGCCTGCATATCTCAACAACATAAGGCTAACCACAGGAGCACACAATTCTGTAGCATCCGGATCTCGGTAGCGGGCCATATTTCTTTCTAAAATATGACTTAACCGAAAAGAGTGTGAGGATTTCTTTAAACACAGTTTTTATACCCCCTTTCTCACTAGTTCTCATATCTTTTTTGAAAGAATTTATATAGGTAAAATCAGGACATGATAAAAGGTTTCCTCTCGTCTAAATAGTCCCCGTCTAAAAAGTTAATCCTTATTAATGAGATAGTATTAACAATTAGGTCAAATTGAAAGTTATTCTACATGAATAAATTTTTCAGCCGTTTTAACTCTTTAGTCAAATGGTTGCTATCCGTTTATTTCATATTTCTAATAATCACTGATTTAAAAATCCCAAGCCTATTCCAGATGGTATTCCTCATGCTTGGCCAAGTAATTATTCGTCAAGATAGGAGCTAAGCAAGATTCCATCGCAAGTCATTGTGCCTGTTAATAAAACTTGCCATCAGGTAAAATAGCTGATACTCATAGATACGTTAAGAAGTTTAAGGATGAAGGCTATCCTTAAGTTCATTCGTTCTATGCTATCTGTTTGCGCCTCCAGAGTTTGTGCTAGAGCCTGAATGGCTCCTGAACAGGAATATTTGTGTACCTAAACAGAGCATCAAAACTTACAAGTCTATCCTCCTCTGAAAGCATCTGCTGATCAGTCAATTTCACAAACTCATAAGAATTGTTAACTGAATATAGCAAAAAATCCACAGCCTCCCGTAGTTTTATGCATAAAAAACGTCAGATGTTATGTATCACGCTTCCTTTATTATTTACAATTAGCCTTAGACCATTGGAGATAGGTACCTTTGCATATCTCTGGAGTAGCGAATTCATTTTCCACTTCTCCATTTCACCTTTACTAACGCATACCTTCCGCTTAGTCTCTGGTCTATCTCTCGGATCTCTCATTAAAGGCCTATACGTGTCAGTGTCATTTAAATCAACTAGCATTTATTCTACATAACTTGACCTAGTCGTAACTACCACTTTTCCACATTTGTCAGCTTCTATGTCAATTAAGTTATTTCGATTTAAATATCCAGAAACCCTATTTATAAAACAAGATTGCTTTAGAGTGATTAATTGCTCAAAACTGGCCCTAACCTCCTCGGGAAATCTTCCAGTTAATGTTGGCTCTAGCTTGTTTTCGCAGCTTGGTTGAAGCGTCAGAGAGATCTTGTAGAACTTACCAATTCCAGTGTCCTATATATATATAGAAAACCTACTCATTTGCGATAAATAAACTTTCAGATCTTCTTGGGTTAAGTCATATTTTAGTGCTAAATATGATCCATATTCGAGATCTGGATGCCCCTAGATTGCGTGCGCCTGTGGTTGGCCTTATGCTGATGAGACATGCAGGCTCGTCCAAAAAGTACTAAAGGAACTCAAAAATGCTTGTAAAGTGAGCTGGGTCCGGCAGTCAGAATTGGCTGAAAATATACCAGAGACGGTACAATAGATAAAATTGTCTCAAACTGGTAGGAAGATAAGAGAGTCTACTGAAATTGATAGATTAGGGAACACGTTGAATATGAGAAACAAGGGTAGAAAGTTGAGTAAGAAGGAGAGAAAGGGTGTTGAACAGCCAATCAAAAGAAAGCGACTCAAGTTGTCTGCTCAGTGCTATTTCTAACTGCACTTACATTCGTCCAACCTTACTGACCCCAGACTGAGAGATTAGGACAGGTGGTTTCGTAAATTGACTTACACACTTACAAGCCTATATCTCATTATCTCAACCATACTTGATTACAGACATACGCAGTCTCAGTCAGGGCTTTCTCCTGGGTCATTAAGCTTTCATGACTAGAACCTGACATTAGCCCTTTTTGATCACTCAGATTTAGGATCGGTATTGTGTATAGTCGTTATCACACACATACACTCGAGTAAAAGTAGCTGAAGCTGTATGTAAGATAATTAGCCAAAGCATCCTATGTCTAACTATGCCTGTTCATGTTAGTTTAGCATTCTTAGTATATATAACAGGTAAGATAGAGTTGGATAATCTTCTTGATCTAATATTAACATGATACTTTTACAAGAATGAATTTCAGGCCTGATGATGTCTCTCATATGATGGACGAAAGCTCAGTCCGTTTTCACCCCAAACCAGCGAGGATGTCTCCTGGACTTCGTCAACCAGAATGAAGTATTAAAACCAAATGGTTGCAGTACAGCGGGATTCAGCCGTCGTCTTCTGGTGAGATCCACCTACGAATCTCTTCTCCATGCACTTTCATAAAAAATGAATTTCTCTCCAACGAAGTTATTTCGGGAGCTTAATCTGAACTCAGTTAGGCTTCGTATCTACATATTAAATGTTGTACTACTATACCATGAGCCGTATGTGAGCAATTTTTTAATGTTTGAATTAACCCAATTTCAGGCACTGATGAACACACCTTTCGATGATGCAATCAATTATTTTTTATGGCATTTTTCACTTGCCCAACACTAACCTGAAAGTATTCTTAAAATGAAAAGTGACTAAGTCAGCATCAGAGAATGAGGAGCTATTAGGCATATTTCCTAAATGACCCCAAATATTTGCTTATCTAACCAAACTATTTACAAATATTTAAATGCACTTAACAATTACACTGAATAAACAGTCTAGTCAGACTGTACTAAGGGTTAAAGATTTATTTCAATCAAATACCGTCTAAATTAATCATGACCTTTACAGTCGACATTCTCGAGTTGCAGATAAATCTTTTAACATCGGTATAGTACTCCCAGCTCTGAAGAGTATGCAAGTTGAACAAACCAATGAGCGTAAAATGAAGTTAGCACACTATTTTGGAAAAGCGGAGAAGAATCTCTTTGAACTCAACGGCCTGGAGAGTGTCTACTACGTTTCTGCTGAGCAGAATATGATTTCTACTTAAATGAATTGTCTACGAATTTTAATGAAAAATAAAATTAATGATCAGGTATGACAGTAAGAAAGCACACACATAAATGGTCACATCTGTGGAAGGGGAAAATGAGGTCTTGTAGGACTCCTGCCTATTCAAGCTTGTAATTAGACCAATCTGGAAAACGTTTCTTGAAGGTGTAATAAGTACATTTGGACTTATTGTTGCATATTTGACGTGCATGCTCATCCTGGGCTTGAAAAACGTATAAAACTCGATGCAACTGCTGAGGCCAAAAATACCTTGCTTGATTGTCGGTAACCAAGGACCTTTATTCATCCTGCCATATACGAGAATTATATATGCCAAAATGTGTAGCTTGACAGCATTGTAACTGTCTGATTTCATTCTTCTGTGTTAGGTTAATTCTGCAAAACCGCACCTATAGTAAATCAAATCCTGCATAAGACGTAAATTATACTCTTCGGCTTAAATGTGCATCTCTCGTAAAGCTTGACACGTGCTACTTCAAGACAAAGTTTTGCATGATTTAAGGTGTTCAAAATGTCTTGGGTTCGAATATAACTGGGAATGCGGATGAGGCTTCGGTAAATCTAAAACTCTAGCTCATATACTTCGGATGGATAATCGTTAATTTTGTGGTTAACTTAATTTTCAGTATCTCCAGCATTACCTGATATCAATAGCATTCAATGAAGGAATGCTGCTCTATAGCTACGCCATTAGGAAAAAATTTAGAATATGCTTTACGAATTTCGCTTCTGATGTTGCGCCTGAAGAGGTTGGATAAGCTTATACAAATAAAGAGGGCAAGCATGATTAACCTCAAATCTAGTCTCCACTTTCACACCAACAAGTATTGAATGCACACAACACACATGCAATGGAACACAATAACAGGCGTCAACAATACCAGATCAAAAACATATGTGATTTAGGTGCGGATGCAGCTGTTCGGTCAAAAATGCATCCGTTTCACCTTTCCTCTGCAGCCACTTCACTTTTCAGCAAATAGTTTGGGAAAATATTAAGTGTACACAGTCAGACTATAAGCAGTAGGTAGGTTTTCAGCAGACCACCCTTATTGTCTTTGTGTTTTAGTGAACTATCGTAGAGTATGGTGTCCTGCTTTGACGACGTCCATCACACGACGGACGAAGACTCGGCAAGGATTCATCGGGATCAGGAACAGTGGGCCGAATTCTTATTCACACAACTCTAAAGTCACCGCTTCAAGGCAATACCCCGTCAGATTTCGGTGAGGAAAATCGCCTCTTCAAACCAACCGAGAGGTACTGCAACTTTAATCTAATAAGGGATAATATGATATGAGTCTCGAAACTCTAATTATAAATAAAAAATATCAAGAAATTCCCTGAAAACGATTTTTTATACACAGATATAGATAAAATAAGGCCATTAGTAAACTTGACTTCTCAGTTTAGCCAGTGATAAAGTCCGCTGCTTCCTACAAAGGCAAGATAACGATAATCAGGTATATATTACAGGACGATGCTGCAGAGGATTAAAGTTTACTGAACTCCAGGCCATCTCTTTCAGTCCCGCAAAAGCATAACTTGACGCCTTCCTCAAGAATATATTGAATAACCAGATCAGAGCCCATTAGAGAAAAGTCTCTTAAGATAGAGGAATAAAAATCCTAGAATGGTTACGCAAACACTGCTAAATGCCGACAGGTTATGCTGTCCCAGCTCGAAAATATTGTGTGCAGTTATGGTTTACAGAAATAGTGTTGCAAAAGACTCAGCAGTTAAAATAAAAGGGGCAATGAACGAAATACTGAAGGAAATAGATGCGAATGGGGAAATCAACGAATGGACAATGAAATCACCCCTACGAAACGATGCAAGAGCCCAGTAGCATATGGTTTGCCGAAGATACACAAAGAAGGAGAACCATTGAGACTGGTGGTCGACAATAAACATGGATCAAGACATAAATTGTAGAAATTTGCCTGCCTAAGATTAAAGAAAGTGTATGACAGATTATCGAATACAGTGAAGGAGTCATACGTGCCAAATTATCAAAGGCACTAGTTTAGAAGGAAACGAATTTTTGGTGAGCATTGATATACAGTCCACGTACACTAACATCACAGGAGAAAAAGCACTCACGACACTACTGTAGATCTTGCAAAAAGAAAATGACATCCAGGAGACGGAGCGAATCCGTAAAGACCCTCTGACCCGATTAATCAACCTAACAATGAGAACGAACTATTTCACACTAACGGCAGCATTCATTGATAAATATGTGGTCTGTTTGTGGGCTTACTACACTCACCTCTGTTGATTAATATCTACATGAACTCGTCGGAAGAGAATTTCAAAATGTCACCTCTGCAGCCAATAGTAAATATGCGATATTTGAATGACTACTTAGCAATCTTGTGGTATGGAGAAGAAAAAGTAGATGCTTTCCTGTTCTTCATAAATGAAATGGATAAAAAGCCAAATTAATCACGGTTGTGGAAGAGAACAGACAACAAGACTTTCGAAAAACGACTTTTCCGAAAGGAATTGCATACTGGAATAATCCTTAACTTCCAGCATAACTATACTTGTGGAATGTAGATTGAAATGTCCATAAGTATGGTCATAAGAAGCCTATAACTTACTGATTCCGATTTCTGGGAAGAAAAACCGAAAAAATAATTTAGATGCCTCTTGGAAAAGGATATATATAACGCAATTAATGAATGATAATGAACAGATAGGAAGGAGATTATGAAAGGAAAGCAAGAGAAACAGAGGAAAAGCGATTGGTATGTCTGAACTGCGAATTAGCTCGGAACTATGACCGATTTTATGAAAAGGAAACATTCGTAAACGCCTGAGGGAAAGGACAACCATCTTCACCAGCTTGCCCACACAACATGAAGAAGTCAACACAATGGAATGCTACGGAATTAACAGCATAAACTGCGAGGACTGTGAACAATAATTCACCGAGAGACCTTAAGGACAATCAGCACAAGGATCAA
>CAAALY010000123.1:0-12401 GCA_900617795.1 Protopolystoma xenopodis
GTCTATCTTACATTTTTGCGAACCGTTTTTTGGCAAAATTGAATAAAAACTTCCTGCAAGAGGCAATACTAACACATAAATTGTTAGTTAGATACATTAATGACTATTTTGTCATTAAGCCTCATTTAGATAAAAATTTATAAAGTATCCTATTTTCACTAAACCAGCGTGAAATAAACATTAGGTTTACAATGATAATGAAAAAAATAAGTTCTTAACTTATCTACATGTTTACATCATTATAGAAGAGAGTAGGTTCAAAAAAGATGTTTATAGGAAGCTAATATATGTTGGCTCTTTTGCTTAATTCTACTTTAAACCGTTATTACAAGACTAAGCTTTGAATTTTTAGATTAATTATTCTTAAAAGTATGAAACTATCGGATAGCAAACATTTGACTAAAGATTGGAACAGGAAACAAATATATTTCTGAAAAATAATTATTCGATACGCCTTATTCAGACTATTATTTCTAAACTAATGAACAAATAATATTTTGGATACTCTAAAGTTAATGAGAGACAGATTGACATCTGTGCCATTTCCTTATTTCATCGTAATGCTTGCTCTCAAAAAAGGTGGACGAATTAGTATAAATATGGACATAAATACCCTATTTTAAAAAACCGTTACATTTTTTTTGGTATGTTATAATTGAAGGAAGAATAAGATCTATTATCGAGATCAAATTTTATATTGATGAGACATTCCCACCTATTTTACATAAATTTGTAGAAAACAAAAATGCTTGCAAATTAGCTGGATCTAAAGGTCAGAATTAACAAAACATATGTAAGAAACTGAAAATGAAAGAAAATGCTCTTAAATAAGTATAGTTTTATGATAGCTTTACGTCTGTGTTTAAAAAAAAGATATGAGAGGCTATTTAAATTAATAGATTAGCAAATACGTCACATGGACAAACGTAGTTGAAAAGTAAAGTAAGAAGTACTTATACTTGATTGATAGAGGGAAGCAACGAGACTGTTTTGAACCACAATAAATGTGTAGGCGATGTAATTTTTCTGCTCTGTGATGATTCTAAGTTCACTAACATTTGTCCAAAATTTCAGATTGAATTGTTTAAACAAATCAGATATGTCAGATTACATAACCCCAGACTTTACTTTGTTGAAGGGCTAAACTTTTATGACCCTTGATTAAAAGTTTAGGACAAGTTGTTTTGTAACATAATTATCATGCTCATAAGTTCATATTACTTTATCTCACTTGAATGTTTTGGAGGAGCTCAAAGACTATCTCTCGCGTTATTGGCTCTTTATGATCAGAAACGCGAACTTACCTTTACTAAGCCTGATAAGGTACTGTATATATAGACGCTAGCACGCAGAAGAATAATACACATAAAATCGAGCAAAGATAACGGAACTAATATAAAATTTAATTAAACAAACCACTCTATTTTGATCTATATAGGTTTTTAATTTTTAATTTTTGGCTTGAATGTGTCTAGATAAAAATTAATATAAAGCCGGATATTGTTCTTGCTTTAGTGTTTTCGTAAGAGGTTTGCAAGAATGACACTCATTTCTGATGATATTCATTATATGATGTACGAAAGCTGAGATTTCTCATTAGAAATGTGGTAAGAAATCAAAATTTTCGTGTTGTTTATTTATATAGGTAAAAATCGTTTAAGCTTAGCTTATATGAAGGCAGGTATATCCACTTCTAGTTGGAATGTAGATTGCTGATTGGATTTTCATAATATCCGAGTAGTATGCTGCTTTTTAGAAGCACGGTTCACTTGTCTCATTTAGTGATATCAACAATGAAGCTATTCTTTAGGTACATTTATTTGAAATGAAGTTTTTCTAACAAATTTATCTGAGGAGAATCATATAAACTAACTTTCTTTTCGTTTTTATAATAAAAACAGACTTTACGAACATGTGCCTTGGAAGTATCCAGTCATAAAGGTGGACCTGTATGATCATAGAATTACTTTATGAAGTAACGTTTTATAGGTATGAATAGCGTAAAGGCTTTGTCCTCAATTAAGTCATCAATACAGCATGATAAAATATATTTTGTTGGTCTGAAGTATACATGCAAGGAAAGTCTTGATTCATGCAAATGTGTAAAACTAACAACTCAAGTAGTACAGTAGGTGTGTCAGGGCTAAATCATATATATATATATATATATTCCTGATCTACCTATCGTAAAATGTAAATAGAAATTTTCCTTTCTTAATCTTTACATCTTTTTATATAAATTCTCTGGGGAACCCATTATTAAGGCATATCCGCCTCAATTTATCATACTTTTTGATATATAACTTAGTCTCTATTACTATTATGCTTGTTATGAGTATAATGATCCGTACTATTCCTATGTTTAATCTGGAGTAAGGTTAAAACTTAACATGGAATATTATTCCCTTTTACGATTTTTTTCTAAATTGCCTAGTATGACTGTCCTAATTAAGCGCAGTAATTAAATATCTATAAAGCTAGTCGTTGATAATTTTTCAGAATTACTGAATTTCGTTCATTGAACATGATGGTTAATAAAACAAATGTATTTAATTAACCTTTTAATACCATTTAACAAAAGTTCAAATTAATTATTTAATTAATGCATAAGAGAAAAGGTTTACAATTTTAAAATATTAAATCAGTATGCAAATTTTCAATTTTTGCATTTGCTAAAATATTTAAGAGTACATTTTATATCGGTAGTACAAATAGAGGCTGCCGTTGGTAGTAAAATAATTTTCATTGTTGTTAGGTTAAATCGTCGTGTTAACTAATGATTCCATATGAATTCTTCCTTTAGGATAGCCTCTTTTTTGCTCAACTAGATCCATCAAGGCGTTGACCTTCTTATAGCTCGATATATTTGTGCACATATATTATACCTACAAACATACTAATATTTTCATCACCCAAAATCACTGTTTTGCAGTTTTAAGGAAGGCCATGCATCTTGCAATATCATATTTTTTTTGGTAGGAGTGCCGATGAAGCACACGTATGTTTGCTATAGCAATCGACTAAGTTACTTATATTCGTCTATTTGCATAATAAATTGCAGTTAACCCTGGATGAAAACAATTTAATGAGAACGTCAGCTTAGACGAAAAAGGGTGAATAGATCTTATTACACTGATTTTCTGCTAGTTTTGAAACCCTACTCGCATGCTAATATTTAAGCCTAATTTAAAGAGATTTACCACTATTCCTCCTACTCTACTTCTATAAATTAACTCTACCTTAACTTTTTTCGAAAAAACCCTTAATAAGCGATCCATGTTAACAAATGTAGTTTTATGATTTTTTCTTATATTATAAAAATTGTAGATTAGTAGGATTTTTTAGAAGAACCTGTTCAGAGATAATAGTTAATTTTATCATTAATATCAAATTTATGAAAATTTCTTCTTTTTTAACAAACATTCAAAAACCTTATATAGTAAACTTTCCTGGTCAACGCTTTCTTTTTTTTTTGTAAAGTGTTATTGCTTAAAAATTTTGGTACCCGTACATATTTTTTGATACGTATAAAAACTTATTTTATAATAAATTCTATAAACATTCATGTTTGAATATTTATGATTTCGTTTAATAAGGCGAGTAGAATTAATTAGTAGTAGGAGTAGCTAAGGCCATAAACTAATTTCCAGGAAGCTGTGAGTAAAGGTTTGTCCAAATAGGTCCTCCGTCTATCGGCACACGGTAGCATATTTTTGCTGCTCAGCTTTTGTCTGACATACAGTGCCATAGAAGTGCAATATACTTTCACTTATAGAATACATCATAGTACATCTTATTGCCGCATAAGTTTGTTTTAGTTAGGAATACCTTTGCGTATTTAGTTAAATCTCTCGAAATCCTACTCATAATGAAAGATGAAAAAAATATTTGATTATGACAGAAAATGTAACATTACTTCATCGATAATCCTGTAAAAAATGTAATGTAATAAAAGCCTGGTCTTCCTTGAGATTCATATCTTTCCTTTGAGTAAAGTAGACCCGTGGCCATGTAGCATAGTCTTTAACGTATAGAGTTATAAGCTTTAATCTCATGGTTTAAGTTTGCTTAGCTTATTACACGGAGGAAAGGTTATGCAAAATTCAAATATAGGAACAGCCTTTGCGAAATCATTGTGGAAAGCTTCAGCTACCGCACATTATATACCTTAAACGAAACTAAGTTAAGACATTTTATAAAGACATTTAATGGTAACATTCAAATTATATTTAAATAGTAGACATATGTCCTAACTATTAAACAATATATAGAATCAGATATTGTCCAAATCAAATTATGGTTTATGTTTTACCAAAATTATAGAATTTAATTTTAATTTTTATTAAGTTATCATTACTTAATAATTTCTAAATTATATAATAAAATTACAAAAAAAATAAAGGTATTTGAACAATGTGGCCATTTTATAGTACTTTCACTGAAAAGCAACTTACTGGATTGCAATACTTACAAATAAAATGAAATTAGATATAGATTTTTTTAATAAATTGAGTGCTAATCCCAGGTACCAATATAGATAGTAGATAAAATACAAATATATATTTGGATAAGTAAAAAAATATTTTGAAGATAAACATATTTGGAATAATCAATTTATAGTTGTGTAATATAAAAGCATTTGTAAATGAAGCAATAAAGAATATAAAGTAATATAGATTCAATAAAGCACGTTAATATCAAATATCACATTTATCTAACAGCTTTTTGCTATGTGACTTTGCGTCACTATTTTAAGCAAACATTTGTTAGACGATAATAATAATAATAATAATAATAATAATAATAATAATAATAATAATAATAATAATAATAATAATAATAATAGTAATAATAATAATAATAATTTTAATTTTAATAAAATTAAATAAATATTAATAAAAATAAAAATAAAAATAAAAATAAAAATAATTCTGTTACAGTAAAATGTTCACGTAATCTCTTAAACAAATTGAATTGACGATAAACTAGTAAAGTCAAAAGCTATATCTCTATTAGTATGAAGCAAGTCAATTTGAAATAATTTTTTGACCATAAATATTTGACGGTCTATTTAATGTAATAGCACAAAATGATATGAGATCTTCTTTAATAAAAAGGAACAAAAGCCTAAAGTAGTATACAAAGAGAGTAAAATGAATGAATTTGTTTAAAATTAAACAATAGATAGTGGTCTAAATTACCTATATTATAATGCTTGCATATGCAATATATTTTAAACAATAAAATGTCAAGTAGGTTGCAATATAGAAATATTGATGCAAAGTAAAGACAATTGCCTATCATAATAATATTTTTAAAAAAGCTTCAAAGAGTAATTATAAAGATAATCTGATAATTTTAATTTGCGTTATCCAATAGGCAACGCCACAAAAAGAAGATACCAAATTTGCGGAACAATCCTTATTTGAAGAAGTGATCGCAACTAAATTTGTTACTGAATGATCAGAAATAGTAAAATGCATTGCGCAGACGGGTCACGGGATCAAAATCAAAGCATTAGAAATAAGGGCGTTTTAGGGTCAAAATACATGAAATGGAAATCTATTAAAGGCCATTAGCATCATTGCCAAAATGAATTAAATGAACCATTGATTAGACAAAAAATGTAGATATATACATTTTATCCTAGCTTAGTTAAAGTTGACGCCTTGATTTTATGTTAACATTTCAAGTTCAGAAAACTCTTCTACAAATGTTAGAACCTCGAATTTTATACCCATTTGATAATGGTATGAAAATAAATCTTACATAATTTTATGTTCTTTTGGTAATATATATTTTATTTATCACGTCAATGTTTTTGGTTTTCAAATAAGCGGAGATATACACGAGTCTCCTTATCTTCGTTAAGAGTACATTTTAAAAGCAGTAGTAAACCTAGAAAAAATTGCCATTTTGCCTTATTTGCATAAGGAGATATTGTACAGATAGTGAAAGCTACTTAATATTTTTGCTGATCTATATAAAATGATAGGATTGAATTAGAGTGATTAAACTAAATTATAATAAATAATTTATGTGTTTTATTCGTAAATAATTATTATTTATCATATGTGGCAGCAATATATAAATATATATATATTAATGATTATGACAACGGTGCGTATTTATTCATCAACAGTAAAATTTGAAGCTATAGTTTGAGAAGAGATAAAAGTATCTCAAAGAGAATGTACAATTATTATTCAGATAAACATACCATTGCTCATTTTTGAAGTGTGCAATCTATTAAGTTCGTTTGCTAAAAATGTGAAATGCATAAAGATTTTTAAAGATTTTAAAAGATATATAGTGACTTGTATGATATTGCGCACATAATAAACACCAGAATAATTAATCAACGATCCGCCACAGTCTCTATTTGGAATAAAGTTATTAAACATTCTCTCAATTTTTTTGGCAAATACAAAATGAAAATTTTGAAAGTGACTTGATAATATAACATTATAAACTTCAGCTATTTTGCGAGAATTGGATAAGTAATTTTAACTTTTGTTTCATGATAATGAAAAGTGTAGTAAATACCTCAGTGAGACACTCAAAAGTAGAAAATTAAAAAAAATCGTATTAGGAAATAATATTTAATTTAAAGTCTTAACATCACTATAGATAAAACATTAAAATACTGATGAAATTTACATCCATTATAAGCAATATAGTAATAGAGACTGAGACATAAAACAAGAAGTTTGATAAACGGATGCGAATTTGCCTTAATAACAAGTACCTCGAGGAATTTATAGAAAAAGTTGTAGAGATTGTGAAAAGCAGATGTCTATTCGTATTTTATGAAGATTCATCAAAGTCCGCATTGCAACCAGAAGTGGATATGCCTGCCTCCATTTAATTCAAATTTAACTTTGCGATCTTAACTAGAAAAAATGATATCTAAAGGTGATATAAATGTATAAGAGAACAATTTTTTCCAGTATGAAAAAGCTGCTTATATGTATAATTGTCATAATAAAATATAAGCTAAGGAGTATGATTCTCTAATGAAAAAACACCTTTTCATAACCTTTACTCAAGGGTCATTTCCGTTTAGCCCTTAACGGAATAAAGAGTTTACTCTAAAATTTCGGACAAATTTGAATTAAATTTTAACCATTACTTAGCTAAAATATAAGTCGCCCTTATATCTAAAGCTTCTCGAAACACTAACCCTCTTTATCTATTAATGAAGGATAAGTAATTCCTAACCAACTTTCTACGTTCGTTTCTCACAATTAATGTATTTGCTAATTTATTAAAGTTAAAGTATGCTCTTATCATTCTTTTAAACACAGACGTATTGTATTAAGCAAATCTAATAGATTGAGATTATTTTATTTCATTTCAAGTATCTACCATGTGTTCCTTAAATGCTGAACATTGAATCCAGCAAGGAATTTTGGAGTCTCAACAATCATTTTCGAATAGGTCTGCATTTTCACGAATATAATAACGACCAAAAGAGCAAAATATCTTGTAGCAGCCGGATCTTAATAAAAGGTTTTATTTCTTTTTAAATGATCTGTCTATATAGAAATTAGAATAAAGCCGGATAGATATCTTGCTTTAATGTTATCGTAACAACTTTGCCGAGAATGATACCCAGCTTTGATGACGTCTATCATATAAGTAACGAAGGCTTAGCACGTTTTCACTAAAACGAGGTAGGAAATCTCGTGGACTGAATCAAAGTGAATATCGTATAAAAGCTAAACGGCTCCATTACAACGAGTTTTATACGTCCTTATCTGTTGAGATCAATCAACGAATCTCAGAAATTTCCGATCAATCAAAGATGTCAAACCTTTCGTGTTGCTTTTTCATACTAGTAAAAATTGTTCTCCTATACATTTATTTCACCGTTAGATATCATTTTTTCTAATTAAGATCGCAACTTTAAATTTGGATAAATGAAGGCAGGCATATCCACTTCTGGTTGCAATGCGGACTTTGATGAATTTTCATAAAATCAGAATAGAAATCTGCTTTCACAATCTCTAAATCTTTTTCTATAAATTCTTCGAGGTACTTGTTATTAAGGCAAATTCGCATCAGCTTATTAAACTTGTTGTTTTATATCTCAGTTTCTATTACTATATTTCTTATGATGAATGTCAATTTCTTCAGTATTCTAATGTTTTATCTATAGTGATGTTAAGACTTTAAATTAAATATTATTCCCTAATACGAATTTTTTAATTCTCTACTTATGAGTGTCCTATTTGAGCGCAATACTTAATTATCCAGGAAGGCTGGTCCTTGACACTCTTTCATATCTACTGAATTTCGTTCATTCATCATGCTCATCAAAAAGACTGAGGTATTTACAACACTTTTTATTACCATTAAACAAAAGTTAAAATTATTTATCCAATTCTCGCAAAATAACTGAAGTTTATAATGTTATATTATTAAGTCACTTTCAAATTTTTCCATTTTGTATTTGCCAAAATAATTGAGAGAATGGTTAATATCTTTATTCCAAATAGAGGCTGTGGCGGATTGTTAAATGATTATTCTTATTCTCAGGTTGAATATTCGTGGTAAATAATTCTTACATATGATTTCAGCATTTAGTTTTGCCTTTTCTCGCTCATCTATCTCCAGCAAGACATTAACCAACTTTATAGCTTAGCATATTTTTGCCAATAATTCCAACATTTTGAATCACTGGATTTAATTTCTATAAAAGTTTTTACAATTTGTAACGTTTTATAATATACTTTCAATTACTTTATTAAGCTTCACGCAAAGGAATTTTGAAAGCTCTTTGTCGAATGCTTACAATTTACTCTTAATTTTTTCGGATTTTATTCCTTTGTGGCTTTGGTTCTACGTAGCTGTCGACAATAATATTTCATTTTTTATTAAACTTATCGTAATCAAATTATCAATTTACTAATTATTAAGGATTTCCTTAAAAATACTTTAGTGCACTCTGGGTGGTTATGCTTGGATACATCCTTATTATTTGATAATTGTTCCGCTTGCCTATGAAACTATATGTTAAGAATAAGAGTAATGGGAAGATATAAGAAGCATCAATACAATAACCAAAATAAATTTACTAAACAAAAGAAGTTAAGAAGGCGGGATCTTTGAAAACTTTGCATATCGCTTTAGCATATTTGCAGAAAATCCGACAACAGTGAGATTATCAAAAAGCAGAAACTGGATCAAGATCAGATGTTTTATTTACGTTGAATAATTTGAAACTTGACTTTCTAATATGAGACTACTAAAGTGAGTCTAATAAATACATGTAGAACGACAACTTCTGGTTTTGCACACAACGGAGTAGGGTGTATCAACGAATATAATTGGCACCATTTATACGAATGAGACTAGACGTTGTTGCAAAAGGTAGATTTGTTTGCTCTTTGACATAGTTCATTCAGCAATGCATCAATGATGCGATTTACTTAAGGGCTATAGCCTAAAGTAGGTCTCATATAGAGCATGTAAATCCAGATTTTGTTGGTCGACTCAGCGATGCGGCAGTATACATGTAATCAAAGTTTTTGGTCATGCGACTGTTCTAATTAACATCTCAAATAGCCCAGAAAGGGTGTCAGTGGTCAAGGGGGATATCTAAACTATAGAGGTAGAAGATGGACCCTATGGTGAGAGTATGAGACTTTGCTAAAACATTTAGAAATAGGATTACGGAATATAATTTTTGGTTGAGATCAACATTTACAGCACAAGGTTTGTGATTTGGGATGATAGGGCCAGTGCGAATTGTAAAGATATTTAATGAAACCCGTCAAAAGTGCTCACCATGACGATGCCGTCTTTGATGCCGGCCAATTGCTCAGAATGTAGGAAGGCAACGGTCCGTCTCTGGAAATTATCATGCATAATATAGACTCTTGAATATGTGCCTTTTTATAGCTTTTCATACCAATCAAATCAAGTTGCGAAAACCAAGTATAAAATATCCTATAAAATGAAAAGAGAATGTGATAATACAAAAGGCCACATTATTTTATTATTCACATTTTTGATTAAAACATTCATGTTCATAAATTTTTCGTAAAATATATATTTTATATAAAGAATATTTAGCTGTGATGATTGCTAATATCTTACAATAATTTATTTTATATACATACGTTAACAGCATAATCATAAATAAAGAATCAATTAAAATAAAACTTCATTTCTACTTATCTTAGACAGTTTCATCTTAGACTTCTTCACCTCTTTAATAAATATTCGACCCAAAATTAGCAAATTTTCTTCATTTTTTTACTCTGCATTAAATATATTCCCTCCATCTGAGATGTGATAAAACTAAATAAGTTAACCAAATTCTATGTTATTAACTTCTAGATAGCTAAGTAATCATACATATATTGGCTTATAAATTTGAAATAGAAGTATTTTTTGGAAAGATTGGCTACATTTTTCTTCATGCATCTATAATCAGTGGTAAAGTGATGAATTAATAACATAACATAATAACTTAATCTCTGTTTTTCTCATAATATATATTATTAAAATAAAATAAATTTGATTCAATTCTAAATATGAAAAGGACCTAGGTCAAAAGATATAAATCACCCCTAAATTAGTGTTTTACCTTATATACGAACTCTCTTATTTTTGGCAAATTGGCATAAACAATCCACACGAGGATATCCTATTTTTGAAAATGGTTTGATTCTGTATCTGGATCAAGCTTTTACGAAATTATTCGTTCATGTAGTCAAGCCTCTGAGAAAGAAGGCTTGAGGACTTTGTAAAACAGTCTTAAGGATTTGTGAGTACTAAATTTTAAATTCATCAAAGAAATAGTTTGTAGAAAAAAGCAGCTAGACTGGTCTAATAAAGAGAATACCGCTAAAGTGGAAATTTGCAATTTATATAAATTATTAAATTTGCCAACATCCTGAATAAAAGAGTTAAGCGTAGAAAATTAAAGGCAAAATATATTTGGTCAAGAGATATAATTAGAAAAAGAGAAAGAGAGATTCAACTAGAAATAACGATGAACAATCTGCGGAAGCTTAAACTACCTCGACTCTGGTTTTGCCTCTTAAATCTAACGTATTTAAGGATCTGTTCATGGACATTGTGAATATACATTTTTGACAGCTTTTTCCGTACAGTGTTATTACTTTTACCATTTATCTGCAGCTATTTAACTTCTGAGAAATAAATAAGTAAGATCATGTATTATCAAAACAAGCCATATCCATTTTTGTATTCGTGTGATAGTGAATTATAGTAAAGCATGATAAATGGGGCTGAGGACATTCATCACCCGATGGCATAAATAACAGCAATAGACCATCTAATTGTTATGGAATAAATATTTTATTATAGCTTAAATTCAGTTCTAATTTAGCTTCTTGTGAGGCAACCTTAAGAATACCTGCTACTCGTATCTTGGAAAGAATCCTATGTTAATCTATAAAGGGATCCTTTAAGAAAATTCTTTGAATTCTCGACGGTATTCGAGAGTCTGTCATTTACTCTCTTGAGCTTTAAGCAAATGAATTTTGCTAGTTTGTGCATTGCGCCATGTTTGTTATTGACTATTAGTCTTAGAGGATTTCCTGCCTTGTTTATCTTCGCTAGTCCATGGGCTGTCGGTGGTCTTGCGTCATTTTTTATTTAGGATTTAATCATCCATCTGTCAATTTCCTAATTTGTATGCATTTGTTTGAGCATACTCTTTAGTATCCCGTTGATCTTCGTGGTTGGATCCTTCCTTAGTATTTGCTAAGTATTTGATCGCCCAGGATACTTTCCATTTTCTTCGTGTAATGTTTCCTGTCCATTACAACCGTCGAATCTACCTTATCCGCCTAAAGAACTATTTGATCATTCATTTGTAGTTTATCCAGAATTCGAGAGAATCTGCTCCATTTTATAGGTTTTTGGTCTGTCAGGATCGGTGGGAATATTTCCTCTCCATCTCCCGCCTTGTATCTTCTGAAAAGTATCCTAGGCGATCGAAACACTTATAAAATACTAAGGAAGGATCTAACCACGAAGATCAACAAGATACTGAAGAATATGCTTAAGAAAATGCATACAAATATGGAAATTGACAGATGGAGGATGAAATCCTTAATCAAAAATGACGCAAGACCACTGACAGCCTACGAAATACCGAAGATACACAAGGAAGGAATTTCTCTAAGACTAATAGTCAACAACATACATAACGCAATGCACAGACTAGCGAAATTCATTTGCTTGAAGCTCAAGAGAGTAAATGACAGACTTTCGAATATCGTCAAGAATTCACATGAATTTTCTCAAAGGATCCAGAACATTGGGTTAGTGGGGTCGGAGCTGTTGGTGGGTTTTGATGTACAATCCATGTACACAAACATTTCAGGTGAGAAAGCGATAAGCGCCTTAATGGAGATATT
>CAAALY010000124.1:0-12399 GCA_900617795.1 Protopolystoma xenopodis
TGATCCAAAATTACCGTTAAGTCCGAAATCCTCTTCCGTCAGGTCGTTTCAGAGTCTCCTTCTTGCTGCCAGGATTCTTCTTTTGTCTGCCTGGTTCAGCGATTTCACTCGATCGCTCTCACCACATCCGTGCTACTCGAGGTATTATCTTCAGCATTTTTCACATAAGGTATTGTTTCGAGACTACCAGTAACTCAGTAATATGAGATGTATTCACCCAATTTTGTTTAAGGTGATGAAGGACTGGTAGAAGAATAATTTTCCCACCATGATATGAGTTGAGCTGACGTTTCCATTGCATTTCCCATAGCCCTGCTTTCCCAAAAGTTGTTATAATCCAGCAACCAGTGGGCTGCAGTTTCGACCTCGCATTGGTCTTATCAACACCCTCAGCGGGAGTCGAACCGTGAAAAATAAAGTATAGTAGTCGATTGTTATAGCAAAACATACGTTTGCTTCATTGACAATCCCACCAACGAATATGATATGGCGAAAAGGCCTGGCCTTCTTTGATGAGGTATAGAGTGAATTAGTTAGTTTAAGTGGTATGTCAACCCCGATGAATGTCAATGTGTTTGTCCTTGGGGTTATTGGCCTGCATGTGTTCGCATATGTAGGAAACCACTAGTGATGGACCATAGTAAGTAGAACAGAAAAAGTTATTAGATATCAAGGTCTAAGCTTAAGAAGGGCCACCAAGAACGCATTTTGGCAGTTCATTTTCAGGCATTCCTAAATTCAGATTTCTCCAAACAATCCAACGCAAACTTTGGTATATTCCTTGACTCATTCCATATTGTATGCTGTGAGTTAAAATATGCTTTCTGTACTTTGAAGGTCAGGCCAGATGGTGGCGCTAAGATGTTATTTCCAGTATATTAAAATTTTCTCCCTAAACACAAACATTTAAAGTTCAAGTACGTTGGCAACTATTGATGGGAAAGAGGAAAGCTCGAAACTATAGTTCCATTTACATGAGTATGGCTTTTATTAACTTAAATGCGGCTTGCTCCAATTAAAATATTTTAAAAGTATCCTATTTATTACACTATTACACTTTCAAAGAATATTTCACCTCTACTACATAAGGTATTACAAAAATGAACGAATTTAGAGTCATTCTGGCCTATGATTCTCTCTCTTTTAAGGAATTTCAAGAAAGGTCTAATTCACATAAACTTTTATGGCCTAGATATTGCAATTTACAATAATTTTCCTTTAGCCACTGAGACTTGGATCTCTTTATCCCTAATGCTCGTACTAAAGCAAGTTTGGTGAAATAACTGTGTGCTCAAGAGATACATTCAATATCTTTATCATGCATATCTACATTTTGCCAAGTGATGAGCCGAATTAATTAGAGGGCTGTTCATACTGACTTACTTCTTGCATTTAAGTTTACACATAAAAGCCGCCATGACTTTTATATATGAAAATTTTATTAGGTTTACTATCTTATGAAAACGTTGTTCACCTAAAGATCCCTCTAATAATGAAATGCAGGATACTTGAGCCACCCAAAATTGTTAGGGAGTCTTTTATTTTCTATCAAAGTATATTAAGAAGATATTCGTAAGTTGATCTTACCCGAAGATGACGGCTGATTCCCGTTGTATTGCAGCTGTTGGGATTTAATAGGACGTTCAGGATGACGCAGTCCACAAGACATCCTCTCTCGTTTAGGGTGAAAACGGTCTGAGCTTTCGTCCAGTATATGATGGACATCGTCAGAGCTGGAACTCATTCTTGCATAAATCTCCTGTTAACACTCTGTCAGGAAGAATGTCAAGCTCTAGCTTACCTCTAAATATACTGATAACTAAAAAACGAAAATGAAAAAGATTTTGTATAAAAATCGGATTTCTCTGCTTAGCAGCACTGAATTTTAAACCTTGTTTGTCTCTTCATTATCATCCTCAGAGATCAGGTCGTGCGAGCCAAGCGGCAAATCGGCTATACAAAGCGAATGTTAGTGAGCGGGGAGACAAATCTGTAATCTATTTTGAGTATGAAGGTCTTTTGAGAGGCAAAGCCAAGTTAAATCCAATGGCATAATGAGTTTTGTAAATCATTTCATTTTGGGCAGCTCGGCAATCAAGACTTCCATCGTGTTGAGTAATCTAAGTTGACCCCAGCTCCTATGAAAGATCCACGGATAATTTTGGACACTAATCAATCTTTTAAAATCTTGCAATGAGATTAAACATATAACTATGAACTCCTGTAAACTTAAAATAGAAAATAAACCTCGGTCTCGTAATTAGTTGAGTATAGAGCATTGAATAACGCATTTTTGCGACCATCTTTGTAAATCTAACATTAAACTCAAATTAATTTGACCAGTTACTAAATTAAAAAGTGTGAAAATTAAGTTTTATCTTCAATCTAGCGATTACAAAATAGAAGGATATTGTACGCAATGATTTGCAGGAAAGTACCGGAATAATGTACACATAAGTAGCAATAAAAACTACATATAAACATAAAAATACAGTTACATATATGTCTACACACGTATCATAAATTAAATGAATACGTCAAAAGGCCAAAATAAACAGCGATAAAAAAAAGAATAAGGAGGAGAGGGAATCTTATCCAATTATGAATACAAAATCAGTAGATACTTGATATAATGCTGTAAAATGTTTTCCTTTTCTATTCAAAAATCCATTGAAAATATGACAACGAATTTGACATACTAATAACATTTTAACAACTTGTGTACAAAAGCTTTAATTTGGGTTGATGATATGTAAAGATCTGCCCTAAATCGTTCTCTTTGAATAGGCTAGTCAGTAAAAGGAATAACTCTATCCACATATTCACTTAAGATAGCTAATGGTGTAAAGAATATTTCGAGAGTTTAATAATGAGGCTTTCCAGCCTAATTAGAAAATTTAAAAGGAGATGAATTTAACTTTCAAAATCCTGAATTTAATTGTTGCACCATTACGCAGATTGTTTACAGTAAAAACATGGCGAACTGTGATTTAGCTAAATTGATCAAAAATTTCAGTGAAAGTATGAATAGAGTACTGTTGGCTAATTAGGCTCCTCTGAGAGTTCATTATCTTAGTTTGCCATATATGACAAATATTTTAAATCCAGTATAGCGATACTATTAGAAGGTTTGAATATTTTATTCAATTTTACTTCCTTATTCATCCCATCATAAAGTTCGCACCAAGCCAATTGGATTCCAATAGCAAGCAGATATAAATAAAATGTGTCCCACTTTAACGAAGAGTTACCTATTAAGTAAACATCTAGTTTTATTCTCGAGACAATTGTGAGCTCAAATGCATTATATCATAACATCATCATCATGAGCATTTGAGAGAGCTATATTTTTTATACTAAAGCCAAATCAAGGTTAAGTGACTTATTTTCTGTCTTTTTATATTGCTTCTTCACAGATAATCTAAAGAATTAATGTTTTTTCTTATTTGCCAGCAAGGTGAAAATATCCTATACTTGTACAGTTTCCCTGCGTCTCACGATGACCCTTGAAGTAAGACATTTTTGTAATTTTACAGGATACCATAAATAGCCGATGACATGGCATATCCATTTAATCTGAGGTGGATCATCTTTCAAACTTATTTGAACCTATAATTGGTTGGATCTTTTAATTATTCTGACATCTCTTCATCGAACTTTAGCCTATCCATCATTAAGTTTACCTTCAGCTTCATTTATTGTTCGCCGTTTTGCCCTAATTTTGGGAGACAAATGGCAAGTTCCCATTACTCGGCCAAGAATTAGAGAGATCGCTTCGGTCAGCATCTCATCATTAATCCTCCAGTAACTCTGACGGTAGCAGCTGTCACTCCCGCTTGAGTAGCCTTAGCAAATCAAGTGCTATTTATCGTTTTATGTGAATTCATCATCTTTTTATTAGGTCTCAAAACTCTTGAAGGCTTTCCTTTTTAGTGAAATTCTCAACCCATCAGGCTTTCTTTGAATTTCACTATGAAATCTAATTAAGGCATCTATTGTCTTAACTAAAAGTATATATTTTATCACCGATTAAAATCTGAGCTTTAGGTAGGCGCTTGTAATTTAACTGCTGCTGCTTCTATTCGAGATTTTCTTAGTCATTAGAAAACAATAATATGACGAGATCAACGAATGACTAAATTATCGTTCCTGGGACTTTTTAATCATAGCCCATTTAAAAGATACTAGTGGGCATGCCTAAAAATCTGCCTAATTGTACAGGCATAGACAACATGCTAACTGTCCTATCATTACTTAAACTTAACACAAATAAAATTTCAAACTACTGAAGATTATTTTGAATTTTTCTATACTTAACCAAAAGTAATGAAAAATACGACCATGTTTTGTTTTTACCCTTGTTGTACTTAAATGTGTCCCATGAATGCCACCATCCTTTGAAGGTAAGGGATATGTATAAGGTATCTATAATCAGAACAACATCATTACGAATGAAATACAGGACTCAAAAGTCTTCAGTGCCCAACTAAGGCCATTTTGGTCGGTCCATTGCTTTCTCCATAATTCCAAAGGCATACTAGGAAAAATTTATCCAGATGTACTCACGAGAAAAAAATCTACCCAAATCTAGGCCAAAAACTGTGTTTGGGATACGCAGATCGCATTTTACCCTGTTCTAGCTGTAACTTTGACCAATCCATATAAGTAAGTCAGCATAATTAGTATGATTATAAGAAAGAATTGCGCCACAAATCGGAATTTACATAATTACAATCTGCTTTATATAGATCTTCGTTTAATCACTACTCTTCATCCCTTTGAGCTAGCCTACATTTACCATATTCAGACGTTCACATAGAAAAGGGAGTATATACATAATCCTCAGTTTTGATCCTTATTTTGACCTTGCTGAACGGAATCAGAGCCTATCAGATCTACCTGTTTATACTCGTAAATTACAGATAATAATCATAAACCTGGTTTGACCTATATCCTTCTTTCATTTTTCCTTATATCTGTGCCATTAATTGCTATTTTACAAGCGGCTATATTTGGTTACTTTTAGTGTTTTTATTTTGGATTTTATGATATTTTTGACTCATATTCTGCACTTCAGCCTACGCCTCTCTTACTATACCATAACATTTCCGAATTTGAACAACAAACAAATAGGCTTCTAAACTAAAAAGCATACACACATGCTGATTTTAAACTCGTTCTTTAGTCATACGTATAGTGCCAAGGCAGGCTAGCGGAATGCAATCTAAATGGCTAGCCTTTATCCTTCATTTTTTCTATATGTTTATTTTCTGTAATGGATTACATAAATACTTTGAATCCTCGTACTTTGCGGGATTTTAATGCCTACTGCAAGTAACTCATTATTTACATCGGAAAGTCATCAGCACTAAATAATTCATTTTATATGCCTACGTTTAACACACCTCTAAATATTTAAGTGAACGCCAGTACAAAAAATTATGAGTACGCCAATATGGACTTTTAAAAAAAATTCTATTTACTAACGTTAAGCCATATAGAATAGCATACTTATGGCTAAATAGCAATTAAAATTTAAAATCAGTTATACAATTCTTTATTTTTCGTTAATTTGCAAGATTATTATTATTGTAAATCGTATCAATATCTTTACATGTGATTGGGAAATGCGCTATAAAATCATCGATTCTCCAATAATACATTATTTCGTATGTCTATAACATAATCAAAGGTCTGTTATGAATTCTAACGAAATATTTGCCTTTAACAATTAGAATATCACAAAATGATTAGTGATGTCCGTTATTACTCATTGTCCATAAGCCAACCTTCTGTCGATTGCAGCTGCAATGGTTAATAATTAAGGTACAAATAAGTTAGTTATTAGAATTTAACTCTAAATGCGGTGAGATAAGCTTTCTCATCAGGAATAGGCTCAGCTATGAGTTTACTCATCAAAGTGTGGCTTTTCAGGCCATTATTTAATATGTTAGGCCATGCTATTCTAATAAATTTAAGTTAAATAGGTGGGTGAATGCCAGTTTAGAAACAAGGGTCTTTTATGTTCTCATCCATTGTATAGACATTTAAAGTGATATTAAATCATTCTCTTAGTATTGTTTCCTAGGGCTCCAAAAGTTAACAGAGGTAAGAATGGAAATTTTATCGAAATATTCTGAGTAGGACTTAAGACGTCCTTAAATCTTACAAATTCTTGACTCTAATAAGTTGAACTTATCGGTGAGGTACTGTATTTTAAACCTTACTTAGCTCTCATCAGCATTCCCAACGAGAGTTAAATCTCTTCTGTTATTTACTGGAAGCAAAGTGCTCTATACTCTTGATATCAGATATCAGGAATCCTATTAGTCATATTGTACCTTTTATTCATACATTTTAAATATTCATTTATTTCGATAACAGCCGAATTGGTAAAGTTATGAATGAAAAGCTATCTATGTGTGGCTTTCTATTTTTACACAAGCACTAAAATAATGCTTAATATATAAAAAAACAATTATGGCTTACACATAACTCGAAAATATTATAAGCAGTTGCATTTTTTAAAAGGCAACTCTCCTTTAAGATACATTTTTATGTGATCCTACGCATATCGCCTATAACTTGTCAAGCCGATTCCATCGGATATTTCTGGTGACGGGATTTTCTCTTCTACTAGTGACCTCATTTAAGACTGATCTCTGCTGTCTTTCTTACATCACCAAATGACTAAATTCTTAAGCATCTCATTTTCTACTAAGTAGGGTCTAGAGACAAAGTTAAAACTTGTCACAAACTTTGAATTCTTCGTGAGCCAATAATATGCAAATTTTGAACTTAGGCTCAATGAAAAAGCGAAGCTTTTGTTTAAATAAAAAATGGTTTAATTGCATTAAGCCTTTGCCAATATGCTGGGACTGTTAAAGCTTCTCTATTTCTGCCTTATTTCTTTTTAGACCTCAGATATCTATTGTCGGTTTCTTTATTATCTGGTTAATTCTCCAGGGAAATTCATAGTTAAAAGATTAGTTTATTTTAATAAAATACAGCTTGCATAAATCGGAACTTGTAATTTATACAAATTAGGGACACACAATTAGGCTTTAAAAAAGGCTTTTTAATAGGAAATTCGTTTGGAAAGATTGTAACTTAGGTAAGGTTAACTAAACCAGCCACGAGTTGGATAATAGCATTTATGAAATGTTCCACTTACATTTCCTCAGGAAAACTAGGCACATCACTAGATCAATTATTGAAACAGCGTTACAAATTATAAGATATAAAAACAACTTAATGAGTATTGCCTTAGATAGCTATAAATGGAGGATAAAACATCCCTGTTTATGATAAATTTACATTTAAATTAATTTATAAGTTACTTATTTTATTGAGGTAATTACGCCTCGAACAGAATGAGAAAGAATATTCGGCCCAAAATATAATCTATGCAATGCAACTTATTAAATTTAAATAAACTTAGCATTAGTCTTATCAAACTTTTAGAATACACAAGACAAGCTTTTGATTTATTTAATGATATAATTTAAATAATTCGGTTTTAATGCCTGGATTATCCATTTAGACGAATTATATTGCATCAATTTGTTAGAGAGCTAGTAGCTTGTCTCATTCCGGGATTCCTTAGAAATATTTCAAAAATATAAATTAAAAACATTTAATTTGTCTCTGAGAGCGTCATGATGGGACTATATAAGTCTGTTTGACATATAATTTATCAACCTATACCTTATCAGGATAAATAATTTAATGGAAGGGGTCATGATGTTAATTAGTATATTTTTAGAGTTGATTAAACAAATAAGGTATCAGATTAGTCATAGATGTGAGAAGAACTGACGTTTATATTGAATTTCATATAACCTTGCTTTGTCAAAAGGTGTTCTCGTTCAAGGTAGACTTCGCATATGTTTTGCTATCACTACAAGTGTGTCGAACTTTCACGCTGCACTGTCATGGCTCGACTGGTGCTTGGAATGTGTCGATAAGACATATGTGGGATAGAAACGGCTGTCTACCCTGGATGAGAACATCTTTTTAGAAAGTAAGGTTATGTAAAATTCAATGAAAACGTCAGTTCTACTCATATCATTGTGGAAAAATTCAACTGTCGAATCATCACATTAAACGAAATAGGGTGAAAAAAATTCATATAGTGAATGATATGGTTTTAATAGTAAATCATTTCACCATGATTGGCCATATAAGCTGATTAATTTATTACCGCTCTGGACACTCATCTGCTGAATGTGATGAGGCTTATGGCACCTAGCAAAGGCTGAACTTGAACTTGTGAATCTAGATTAATGTTTGAGTAGCATTTATGGTGAGGAGGCGAGTGAAGTGGATTCGTTAGTTGGTCCAACCACTACGTTGAGGCGGATTGTCTTAGAGCCGTCATTGTAGAATTCTGCGATTAAGTCCGTCATGCATCGCCAGAGCAAGACACTTGCACGAAGACAAGGAAAAGGACCGTCTACAATTCTATCTAATTGTTAATGCCTAATTTTATCCACTTGATGAGACATCATATGATTTGGTTAGCTAATCTATGCATTCTCTACATGATTACTGAACAGTAGAGTGGCTTATGACGCATTAAGATGACGTATGCAGATGAAACATGAAGTTGATTCAATTGTTACTGGACAGATGCATTCTCCGCTAACTCACTTTTATTTTTGATCCAGCAATTTTGACACATCTAAATGCGTTGTAAATCACGTTTCAGCTATAGATTGTGCCGAAATATATGAACAAATTATGAAAATCTCTTCACTTATATTGAGACATTTAAAAAGTAATTGACAAAACGAGCATTTAAACAAAAATTTTACTCAGTTTTAATTCAAGGATACTTGTTCAAAATAAGATGTGACTAATTGTAACATTCCTAATTCGTATCCAAGTCAAAACGTTAAAAAGCTTAATGTATGCATGAAAAATAATGCAAAGCCTTTACGATCTTTTCTTATTTTATTAATATTGCTGAGGGTGTTGATAAGACCAATGCGAGGTCGAAACTGCAGTCCATCCAGGATTAGAACAACTTTTGGGAAAGCAAGGCTATGTGAAATTCAATGGAAAACTCAGCTAAACTCATAATTCTACTACCAGTCTTTCATCACCTTACAGGAAATAGGGTGAATACATCTCATTACACTGATTTACTGATAGTCTCGAAACCCTACTTGAATACTAATATTTTAGCATTAGACTTTCTATATATATGGATAAATAAAACATAAATAATATTAAAGGAAATCTGTGAAAAGTTCATGAGTAAAGACAAGTTGTCAATACAAACGCTACTAAAGAAAACTTGTCTAGATGTTCAAATTGTATGACAACTAATTGGACTCCTAATAGCTGGCTGGTACTGGCCCTTAAACTCCATTGGAGGCGTTTTAACCTTCGAGATAGGAAACTTAAGCTTGGAATAGCAAGTTTAAGACTGACAAAATTTAGGTGTATATACGGAAAATTTAAGGTAAGTTACAGCAGCAGCAGACATATTGCGATGCACATAAATTTCAAACAAAAATCTACGAAAGTAAAAAGGAGAGAATGCGTCAGGCAACGATGTTACTAGGGTGTTGAGAACTTTAATTCCTTGAATTACTCCATACAAATTTAGAGGTATGAAAAATCCTTACATTAATAGACTAAGTTTGGCATCATTTAAATCAGTGTATAATCAGGATATGAAGAAAAGAGTATAAATGCATGTGCTGGAAGAGTTTAATTAGTATAATTTCGCCAAGGAAGGAAAAAATTGCATGAAAGCAGTGTGAGCAGACAATAAAGCAATATTGATATGTCTTAGTGAATAAGTATGAACTCCATCATGATTTATTATAGGTACTTCGACATAAGCCAAGTTAAATCTTATAGGTTAAATAGGAGAAAGCGAGGCCTACCAAACATGCACTTCGCTTGCTCCAAGGGATAACCAAGTAGCCGAAAAGTTGACTAGATTTACAAATTTATTTTCAAAAACCCGCTAATAAATATTTGGTTCTTATGACTCCCAAGTTTATTTATACTATACATGAAGACATCCTTTTCCTATTTATTATCACGTATTTCATGGTTTAAGAAGTTTGTTTCTTTTAAGTAAGAGGCTAAGAGTAGTTTTTTTGAAGTATGAACTTAAACAAGGTTAAATGATACTTATAAATACCTTCATACAGGTATTATATCACCTGTTCTTTAGGCTGCTTCCCAGAGGTGATGACTTTATTTTTAAATTTTGCAATATTCATCATTATAGAAGACAACTTCGATTGTGTAATCAGGATCCTTTTCCTAATTATGATCCAATAATTGTGGCTATTTTATGAAATTTTGAGGTTGAAAAGTAAGTAAGATTAAGCTGAGCTTTTTCAACGTGTATCTTCTTCCTCAATGAAAAATTGAAACTTATAAAACTGTAGATATAGGGAAACTTTTGACATTCAAAATACAAATGCTAATATAAGGCCCTTATTAATACTTATAGATACTTCTTAGGGTTTAGGAGTAAAGAATTAATTTTATTAAAGTATGTATACTGACTTGATAAACCGCAACCATCGAGTATACAAGGTCTCACGGCGGACACCCATCTTTCCTGTTTAGCTGCAAATAAATAAGCTATAGGAAATCTTTGGAATAAAATACTTCTTTATATTTAGGCCAGTGATTTGTCACTTATGTATCGATTTAAATATATTGAGATTTTATTGTTACCGATTGATGCAGGAATCGTCGATCTGCTAAAAAATTAGGTTTAACAGTGACATTTAAGAAGAAAATGGCACATCATAACAGGCAACAAGCCACTGTATAAAGCCTTAAAGCATCGATTAAACAAGTTATAGCCTCGTGAAATTATCAAATTCAATTGTATAGTTTTCAGGAGGCAATAGTTTTAACTTTGTTTCTTTCTAGGTCTGCATTAAAAGCGCTTTATTAAATAGGCCATCTCAGAACCGTTTGGAGTTTTTTCATAAAGAATTTAATGTATATTCGTGTTAATAAGTATCAGAAACTCAATTATGGGACTCCAATTTGTCTAAACGGGGCATTCGTATCTCAGGTAACGCATTGTCAAAATATGAAACTAAGCATTACCATGTAAGACAAATTCTTTTAACAGCCTGATCTGCAAATTCCCACACAGATGGCCCAACAGCGATAGCTAAATTTTTCCCTTACATGTTTTTTCTTTTTTTGACTATCCTAATAATTCGCTTAATTATGTCGATATTTGACGGGATATTACTAATAGGAGCATAGTGAAGTAGTCCAGATGTTTGTAGTGTTCTAAATTGATGATTTTCTCGTTCAGATTTCTTATTACTTTCTAATATTAGTCAATAAGTCCTGATGGATAATTGTTCTTAAACATTTTTTCTCAATTTTCCCTTCTGAGTTTAAAGGCAAATTCTTTGATAAAGCTATATACAAATTATTCACATTAAATTATAGCACATTTAGTTAGATAGGATTCCTTAAATTATAACCAATTAAACCAAGTATTCATTTGTTTAAAGTTGGGACAAGTACAATTCAATAGCTTAACTTAGAAATTTTTCACAAAATAGCATCGTAAGCAATAAACACACAGCAAATGACTAAATTCTTCATTAGCATTATTGTCTGAATTTATATTTATTAAATTCCACGCCTATAGGCGGAGCTACACATAACTCATGGTTTATATACACCATTCAGTTCTTGTTACTCACACTGATTCTGCGTGGAAGTTTTAGAGGTATATTTGGCAGACAATGTGAATGCGAAAGCATTGCATCTCGTTGAACAAGTGTATTCATTTTCATTTGTTTTAGGGCCCCTTTTGTTACACGCTGTTTGATGAAAATACTATCTCTAGACTTTCGGCTTGCCGTTGAGTGTAAAGTGACTCAGTTGTAAAAATGTACTATAATTATCCAGATGAGAATTATAAACATAAAAATGCATTTTCTGAAATATTACTATTTCTATATTAGCATTTCATGTCAAGAATTTATAAAGTTGTCCCATATGAAAATATGATACGCCTTACAGAGGTGTACAGTTTTGATTTTGCCTAGGTTTCATCCGCATCCCCAACTCAACTCGGAAATATTGATAAGAAGTGCCTTTAGATTAATCTAACCTAATTTTAAAACACCACATGACTCTCATGCATTTTGTGATATGCAAGGCCTGAGAGGACAAAAGCAATTTAGAAAGGGGCATCCTTTGAATAATCAGTAATTCCATAAGCATGAGTGATAGTTAATTATCCTCAGCGTTTTTTATGTTAAGTATGTTTCTAAAACAAATAAATTGATCTATATATACACTAGATCGCATAAGGTGAGGAAGGACTAATGGATTAATTTTTACATATTGATATGTGTAGGCTTTGCAAAGTCATTGAATTTAACT